>QJPP01004259.1:0-167282 GCA_003996215.1 Jaltomata sinuosa
AAGTCAAAACTGGAGCTGAAGTCAATAAGGCCTTAAGCCTCTGAAAGCTATCCTCACACTGATCCGACCACTGAAATGGGACATCCTTCCTAGTCAGCATAGTCAAGGGTGCTTCTATGGAAGAAAATCCCTCAACGAACCGTTGGTAGTAGCCTGCTAACCCAATAAAGCTGCAGACCTCAGTAACAGTAGTAGGTCTAGGCCACTCACAAACCGCTGAAATCTTTCCCGGATCAACCCTAACCCCATCCTTAGACACCCCGTGCCCTAGGAATGCAACTGACTCAAGTCAAAACTCGCACTTCGAGAACTTGGCATAAAGCCGATGATCTCTCAAAGTCTGGAGTATAATCCTCAAGTGCTGCTCATGCTCATCTCTACTACGCGAGTACACCAAGATGTCGTCTATAAAAACTATCACAAATGAGTCCAAATACGGGCCAAGAACCCTGTGCATTCAAGTTCTAAAGGCTGCGGGGGCATTAGTCCATACACAAAATACATCACCAGAACTCATAATGGGCCATAGGACGTGTTACTGTATGGGCTGTTAGGGGATGTCGCTTCCGCTACTTCCTCACTGGATGGTAGCCGGACCTAAATCAATCTTCGAAAACCAACGACTGAACCTGAAGCTTGGTCAAAATCATGCAATCCTCGCATCGGGATTAGCCTATTCTTCACTATCACGCCTATTCAGCTGCCGATAATCAATACACATGCGCATCGACCCATCCTTCTTCTTCACGAAGAGAACAGGAGCACCCCACGGTGACACACTAGGTCTAATAAACCCCTTAGCTAACAGATCCTGGAGCTGCTCCTTAAGCCCCCTCAACTCAGCAGGAGCCATACGGTAAGGAGAAATAGAAATGGGCCTGGTGCCCGGCTCTAGCTCAATAGCAAAATCAATATCTCTCTCAGGTGGAAGGCCTGGCAGGTCTGTAGGAAACACATCGAGGAAGTCTCTAACCACAGGAACAGACTCAGGAGAAGTAGGGTCAGCACTAACATCTCGGAACATATGCTAGATAAGCTAAACACCCACGGGAAATCAACTTCCTAGCTCGAAGACAAGAGATGATCCCAGATGGTGCATGGCTAACAGAACCCTGCCATAACAACGGGGACACACCGGGCACAGCTATGGTAATGGTCTTGGCATAACAATCCAAAACCATACGGTGAGGGGATAACCAGTCCATGCCCAGTATCACATCAAAATCTAGCATATCAAGAATCATCAAATCACCCCAAGTCTCTGAATCACCAATAGATAGCATACAAGATCTCACAATCTGACCCACTACTAAAGAATCTCCTACTGGGGTCGAAACAGAAACAGGAACAGATAATGGCTCACTAGCCAACCCCAAGCAAGGCACAAAGTAGGCAGATACATATGAACAAGTGGATCCAGGATCAAATAAAGCCATAGCAGACTGATGGCACACAGAAATCGTACCTGTAATCACAGCATCTGAGGCCTCTGCTTCTGGTCTCCTAGGGACCGTGTAAAAATGACGACGACCTTCACCTGCCCGACCGCCATCCCTACCACCTGCTCTGCCGTGTGGAGCACCACCTCTACCCTGATGACCACCCCCTCTAGCCAGAGGCTGAACTGCTCGTAAAGGCACGGCCAACTGAACTGTACCCTGCTGAGGGCAATCTCTAGCAAAATGACCCATCGCACCACAAGTAAAACAAGACCTTGACGGCCTACTCAGTTTAGATGAACCAGCAAATCCCGTATGACCACCACGACCTGATGCCTCAGAAACTGTACCCCTCGAAGACTTCCTGCCATAACCCTGATGGCTGCTCTGACCCTGCTCAAACTGGGTACTACCGAAAGTCTGAAGGGAATCCTGAACCGGTCGGTTGGACTGACCCTGGTACTGCTGTGGCTGATAACTCTTGCTCCACTGGCCAGGACCTCTACCACCATATCTGGAACCACTATAGACACCCTGATGTCGAGGCCTCTTATCTCTGGACCCCTGATCATGTCGCTGTAAGTCCTCCACAGTGCGGGCATAGTCTACAATAGCCTGGAATGACCGACCACTGGCAATCAATATCTCAGTTGGCTGCCTGATCTCTGGCCTCAAACCTAATACAAATCTGCGAATCCTATCTGCCTCGGTAGGAATGATCATAGCTCCGAACGGTGCTAGCTGATGAAAACTAGTCTCATACTCTGAGACAGTCATAGATCCCTGCATAAGGTAAGTAAACTACTCCCTGCAATGCTCACGATCACTCTGAGGTAGGAACTTGGTCATAAAGGCCTCATAAATCTCATACCAGGTCAAAAGAGGTGACGATGGTGGTCTACAAGAAACCTGGGCCCTCCACCATAACTTCGTTGGGCCCTCCAACTGATAGCTAGTATAACCAACCCCGTGAGTCTCCAACAAACCCAAATGATGCAACATCTCCTCACATGTAGTGATAAAGTCATGTGGATCCTATCCAGAAGTACTAGCAAACCTCGGAGGTGCTAACCTCAAAAACCTACCCAACGCCTTCTTCTCTGACTCTGTCATAACTGGGCGAGGAGCAAGAGGCTGTGCAACAGATGGAACCGGAATGACCTCCGCACGGGGAGCCATAGTAGCAGGCTGCGCTCCTGAGCTCTGTGCACCCAGGGCTGTCCCCTGAGTGGATGTCTGCGCTACCTCAGAAGGCCGCTCTCTAATCACACCCAAAAGCTGTAATAGTAATCCCTGAATATCTGGAGACTGAGCTGCGGCTGGAGCTGGCATAGAAGTGGGCACTGGAGCTGGTACCGGAGCTGGCACTGGGGCTGGTGGTACCTGGGCTTTCCCTGATCCACATGCTGCTCGGGATCTATCTCCACTCTAGCAGCTCTAGCAGGTGCCACTGATCGAGGGCATCCTCGACCCTTAGCTGGAGTGGTAGGCTCATCTTCGCGTGATGCCGATGATCTCGTACGAACCATCTGCAGAAGAATGAAGTAGAACAAATGAGATCTCCAGAAACTTCAAGGGTTCTACGCATGACAAAGAAGCAATGAAAGAGTCAAATTTCCTAAAATGCCACTGTAGCCTCCCAAAGACTATGTACGGACGTCTCCACCCTGATCCGCAGGACTCTACTAGACATTGGCTCATATACCGATGACACCGGTGAACCTAAATCTCTGATACCAAGTTGTCACGACCCAATTTCTCGGTCATGATGGCACCTACAACCCCCGGTAGGTGAACCAATCCCCGTAGCCCAAAACAGTTAGTAATGGGCTACTATCTAACAAATAAGAGAACAAGATGAAGAGAACAGATAAAAGGACTATAAATATATACATATGCGGAAACTAAACAAAACCCCAAGACCTGGTATCATAGTATACAGCCAAAACTACATACAGGAGTGCAAACGGTCCAAACAATATATACAGATGTCTCTGAATGGTAATAGAGTACATGAAGCAAAAGATAAACTAAAGCTAAGCTCTGATCGCCAAGAGCTCACCCTCAGTCTGAAGTAGTCCCAAACAGATCTCCAAGCACGAATCAAAGAGATCTAACGGTGATAGCCCACGCTAGGATCTGCACCCAAAGATGCAGGGGGGGTAGGGGTGAGCACCAAATGCGAAGCATAAGGTACCCAGTAGGTATCATAGGCCGATTGGGCACATATAAGATAAAAGTGTAGTAACAGACAGAATAGAAGCAAGTAGTCACAGAAATCAACGAAAGGTACACAGGAACTAGCCCAGAGGGAAATCAACAGAACGACATGTGATGCCAGTAAGCAGACTATACACACCATAGACACAGGTGAAAGTAAGAAATAACGCACCTGGGGTCCTTGCAATAACAGTGTATACAAAATAAGTTTACGAGATGGACGGTATACCGGTAACCTCAAGTGTAAGAAGAAGAGAGAAAGAGTAACGATAGGCATGCTCAGAGACATGAATCAAACTCAACTAATCATATCAATCTCAAATCCAGAAACTAACAGTCTAGCAGTAAACAATTTCATACTTAACCGTAACAGGGAACAATTCTGTAAGTAAATAGCAAAAGTCTACCTACAGTCCCCCGCCCGCCCATACAACCGAGGAACACAAACAAGTGAAAACAAACCCTCTGGCATCCCATACTACCGGAGCGTACAGTCAACAAACAACAAACAAGGGTGGAGCCTCAAACAATGAATGATATGATGTATGAAGGTCTCAAGTGAAATGGTATCTCTGTATGTACCTCCTCCGATGCCGATCCGGCCCAGCAGGTAGTTTCCATGGAAGGACACTGCCCGTATACCTCTACTCCATCGTATACCCTTCATCCGGCACACGCAGACCGTAGCCCCTGGCCCGGATGGCAAGGTCCATGGAGGTCCCAGACCCCATACTAAAACTCAGTATCAAAACATGTCGTCCGGAAGCAAGTCCGATATCAAGATAGAGACCCAGTCTCGAATATGCATGCCCAGAACCTGTCCAGGACTAAAGTAGTAGGAAAATATCTCAAAAAAAACCCCTCCAAGGGTGCCCGGGCATAACCGGGTCTAAACAGTAGAAAGTCATCTCAGGTGCTCGGTCTGACCGAGGCTAAAAATCATCTCAAGTAGCAAAAAAACTCAACTAGCACCCCGGCCCTGCCGAGTCTAGCGTTAGTAGTAAAACTGGTGTTTTAAAACATAATTTTACTTCCTTTTATCCAGGAATATTCCCATGTTATAATCAAACCATTTCCAAATTATTTCCATAAAAAACGGGGGGGGCCATGCAAGGTTTAAAAAATAGTGTCAGTAGGCCCGAAGCCAAAATCATAGTAAAACATGGATAAAACCTCTTTATATGCATGGAAATGGTATGATCACACACAATAGCTGCCCAGCAGCTCACAATCAACCTATCGACCCTGCACAGGCCCACTGCTACTCAGCAAGCATAACCAGCCTAGAAGGTTAATTCTATGCCCGGGACTCGCGGACATTCCCAAAATCCCACCTTCTATGTTCCAGAGTCAACAAGGCCTCACAGGACCACAAGGGTAAATAAAATATATCAGTAAATACTACAAGCAACGGAGGAACAAAAGTAGGCGGACATGAATAAAGCGGTCGAGGTCTGTGGTACCAACCTAATAAACAAACCCAAGGATGCCCATTAACACAATTATATCCTATATATGCGGAGTCTAGGGAAAATAAACCGTAACCTACCTGTCGTCCGATGACAAGCTGCTAGAACGACGATGTCCACGCTAGAACCGCTCCGAGAAACTCCGAAATGAAATCAAACTCGAAATTAGGCTTGAATAACTTGACGTAGATAATCGATTTTCTTTTCGGTGATCCAATAAATTATCAAGATCTTGCTTATTGGATTCAACCTTTAATGTGACAAGTGAATGATGAACTATGGTAATTTTGCACCAACAGTACGTTCCAACGAAGTATTCTGAAAGCTTGGCAGCAATTTAACATTGAAATTGGTTCCAATGATTTAAGTGAATAGGCACACTTAACATTGAAATTTGTTCAAATGATTTAAGTGATTAGGCAGCCTACCACATTGTGTGTCCATCCCCTCCACTTCCACTTGGAAGTGGGGGTTGTTTAACACATCTTCACCCACCCCGTTATATAAATATTCGGGTATTGCATAAATTCGTGGTATAATAAATATAACTTTTTCAATATACCATAATTCATAGAAAATTATTTCGAATAAAACCTACTATATTATAATAATAAATTTAAACATAACTAAATTTACTATCTCCGTTAAAATATTACAATGTACAAACACCTTATAAAATAAATACATATACAATTATATCGCAACAAAAATATTTTTCATAAACCTTTAAAATATTTTGAAAAGGTAATAATAATATAATTTTTACCAAATTCAACTTTTAAATAAAATATTTTCAAATACACGCGATGTTAATAAAATTCTTAAATTTAAGTTTGCAACTCACCATCGCACGATTTAAATACTAAAGAACTCTCTTGGAACCCTCCCTTATGTTTTCTCACTGTTTCAGAACTGAAATGACATTTTAAAACGTGAAGTTGAGGCTCAAATCGAGTTTAACCCGACCCGGTTCGCGACCCGGTTCGCAACTCGTTTTCTGCCAGACAGTCCGCGGTAAAACAGTCATAACTTTTTACTCCAAGATCAGTTGGACCTGAGGTTTTATGCGTTGGAAACTAGACTCATAGACCTTCGATTTGGTATTTCGGGGGACTTCTAACTCTTTGTATATTGAGAGAAAATCCCCGAGACATTTTACCCAAAGTTCAGAAAATTTATTAAAGAACTTACGATAACTTTTGCCGACTTGCTTGACTTCAAAACTTATAATGCGACCAAATAAATGGACCCGGCACCTAAATACCGGTCCTGACAAGCCTTAAGTGACTTGGGGCCGCTACAAACAAGCTCTAACGGTTCAAGGAAAACGTATACGTGGAAATAACCGGAAGGGTCATTACATGATTGCGCCTGAAGACTAAGAGAAGACCACTTTTTTACCTGTCCATACGGTATGTTTGCTTTCAAGAGGATGCCTTTCAGTTTATGCAATGCACCAATGACATTTCAGCGTTGCATGATATCTATTTTCTCAGACATGATGGAGGACACTATTGAGGTATTTATGGATGACTTTTCAGTAGTGGGTGACTCTTTCGAAGATTGCTTAGATCATCTGAGTTTTGTGTTGAAACAATGTGAAGAGTGTAACCTAGTGTTGAATTGGGAAAAGTGTCACTTCATGCTGAAAGAGGGCATAATGCTTGGTCATAGGATCTCCAAGAAGGGTATTAAGGTCGACAAAGCGAAGATCGAGGTGATTGAGAAATTGCCTCCGCCAGTTTCTATGAAGGGGATTCGAAGATTTTTTAGGCATGCTGGTTTCTACAGGAGGTTTATCCAGGATTTCTCCAAACTGCTAATCCATTGTGCAAATTATTGGACAAGGAGGTAAAGTTTGTGTTTGATGATGCATGTTTGAAGGCATTCGAGTGCCTTAAAGAAAAGTTAGTCTCAGCTCCTATCATTATTTCTCCTTATTGGTCTCAACCTTTTGAGGTTATGTGCGATGCTAGTGGAGTAGCACTAGGAGAAGTCCTAGGCCAAAGGCGTGAAAAGATTCTTCATCCTATATACTACGCCAGCAAATCACTTAACCTATCTCAAAAGAATTATACTGTCACTGAACATGAACTGCTTGGTATGGTCTTTGCTTTCGAAAAATTCAGATCTTACTTGATTGGCACCAAGGTGGTGGTGTATACTGCCCATGCAACTCTTAGTTATCTCATGGCACAGAAGGATGATAAGCCAATGTTGATTCGATGGGTGTTTCTGAAGAGTTTGATTTTGAAGTCAAGGACCAAAAGGGTACAGAGAATCAGGTAGCATACCACTTTTCTAGGCTGGAAAAAGAGGCAATGTTGAGGCTGAATGATGAGAAGGAGATAGATGATTGGTTCCCTGACGAACAAGTGTTAGCCGCTTCGCAAGATTTGATTCCATGGTTTTCTAACATGGCCAACTATTTGGCAAGTGATTTAGTGACTGATGATATGTCTGTCCACCAAAGAAGAAATTTCATGTCTTACTTCAAGAAATACTTTTGGGAAGAGCCATTCTTGTTCCATGTGTGCGCTGACACTATGATACAGAGAGGGGTGCCTGAACCTGAGATGATGGAGATACTAGAGGCATGCTATTCATCCCCTGTTGGAGGTCATCATAGTGGTATCTGAACTACGCAAAAGATTTTACAATACGGCTGCTATAGGCCGACTATTCAAAAAGACGACCATGAGTTTGCTAAGTCTTGCAGCAGATGTCAAAGGGAAGGATGCATATCAAGGAGGCATGATCTTCCTCTTAATCCCATTATTATGATTGAGTTGTTTGACGTTTGCGGTATAGACTTCATGTGTCCTTTTGTGATGTCCAATGGAAATCGGTACATATTAGTGGTTGTAGACTATGTATCTAAGTGGGTGGAGGTGGTAGAGCTTCCCAGTAATGAAGGCAAGTGTGTCACAACAATCTGGAAAAAGAATATCTTCTCCAGGTTTGGTACGCCAAGGGCAATAATTAGCGATGGAGGCTCTCACTTTTGCAACAAGTTGTTTCGTGCTTTGCTTGAGAAATATGGAGTTAAACACAGAGTTGCAACCCCTTATCATCCTTAGAAGAGTGGGCAAGTGGAGGTTTCAAATAGAGAGATAAAGTCAATCATGTCTAAGACTGTCAATGCCAATAGAAAGAATTGGTCGCGGAAGTTAGATGGTGCTTTGTGGGCATACCAAACTGCATTCAAGACCCCAATAGGTATGTCACCATATCATCTTGTGTTTGGTAAAGTGTGTTATCTTTCGATTGAGTTAGAGCGTAAGGCCATGTGGGCATTGAAGAAGGTGAACTTATATTGGTCTGAGGCATCAATGCAGCAGCTTAGGAAATTGAATGAGTTGGATCAGTTCCGTCTGAATGCATATGGAATTTAAGCCTTGTATAAAGAGAAGATGAAGTTGTACCATGATCGGAGGATAGAGAAGAGAAACTTCCCGCCGGGTGACTTGGTCCTGCTTTTTAATTCTAGATTTCACCTGTTTCCTAGCAAGTTAAAGTCCAAGTGGATTGGACCATTCAAGGTGGTACATGTGTTTCCTCATGGGGCCGTTGAACTTGAAAACCATAGAGGGAAGAGGTTCAAGTCTAATGGACAGCGAATCAAAGCTTATTTCGTCACAACAGAGGAGCTCAAAACAATTGAAGCCTGGAGCCTTGATGAATTTGTACCTCCCAAGGAGCTTGAAGAAGTCTGAGTAATCAAGCAACCTGTGTCGTTCCGCGATGTTAAATCACGCGCTGCATGGGAGGCAACCCATGGAGTTTTTCTTTTTATATTGTTATTTTTGCTTTTGTAGAAGTATTTTGGCGAAGTCTGAGTAGCCAAAACACTCACATAATGCCGCGACATTAAATCAGGCACTGCTTGGGAGGCAACCCAAGACTAATGTTTGTTTTATGTGTCGGTGAAAAGGAAAGAATACTAGTGCAGGGATCCCCAGAAATCACGAATGAGTTAACGGTCCATTCTTCTGAATGATGAACCGTAAACCAACTCGTGGTTCCTATAGTAAAATTGATGGCTCTCTGAAAAGAGGAACGACAACTGACAGGATGGTCTGTGTTTCCAAAAGACGGACCGTATATAAAAGCGTGACCACTGAAGCTAGAAATTTCCAAGTCTCTGATGGGACTGACGATGATTTAACAGGATGGTCTATCCTTCACAACGATAGACCGTGTATCCTATCGTCATCCCTGAGAGCAGGTAAGTGCACAATGAAGAACCACGAGCTGAAAGGATGGACCATCTTTCAGGAAGACATATTGTAGTTCCAATTCATAGGGCCCAGGTACAGTAAGCAGCGGGTCGGCCCAAAAGTTTAAAAATTAAAACCGACCGGCTTCTATTCTTCTTCTTCCCTTCTATACTAGGTAACCACCACTTTTTAAAAAGGGAAATAACTAAAGTACTCCCTCCTTCACTCCTAAATCATCTCAAATACTCCCCCAAATCTTAAGAAGCAAATCAAAAACTACTACACACTCAGGTTCCATCATCCCAATCATGTTCGTGTAAGAAAGAGTCGACCTTCATCGGTGAGTATTTTTTTCCTTACTCTAGATCCTCTGTTATTGGGTTAGGGCTCCTATTTTGATTTAAAAACTCAAAATTTTAGGACCCTAGACAACATTAGAGATCTTTAGTATGTAGTAGGAACAAACGGGAAGATTTAAGTTGATTAAAAGCAATTGAAAAGTGTAAAATTAAGTAGGAGGGAGTTTTTGATAGAAGAAATTGTGATGCCCAGTAAATACGAGTAAAATTACGGGTCGTAATCATGAGTACAGATAGTTTTCTTACTTGTCCATTCGATTTCTTAAAAGTTGGATCTGATAGATGAACCACGACTCATAGGACGAGCCGTAGTTCAAAACTATGGACCATCCAAATAACTCGTGGTCACAGAAACAAATGTAAAAAGATGTCAGGTTCTGAATCTAGACCACGACTGACAGGACGGACCCGTGGTTTCAAACCACGGGACGTCAAGTGAGACGTAGTCCTTGATACTGAAAAGAATTCTTTGAACCATGAGAGGTTTGACGACCCATACTCTGGTATTACGGGTCGTAGATCAACCTGTAGTCTTTGCCTGCAACATTATACTTCTGCTTTGTATTTGATTCTGCATATTAATGAAGTCTACCCCGCAGGTACCATGCCACCAAAGAATACCCAGAAGAAGGTCGCAGCCAAAGACTCAGAGGCAATAATTAGATAGAAAATACATCTACAAGATGAAGCCTCTGAGTCCGACGACAGTGGTTCCGAGGAGGTTTATACTATAGACTTTGAACCAGGAGTAATACCTCGGACAATTAGGTAGCAAGCAAAGGTCCTAGAAAAGGCCACCCCTCCTCAGTCTGAAAAAGTAGAGGCTGAGTCTTCTTCTGATTCATCAGCACAAGAAAGCGGGTCAGGAGAGTCTGAATCCGGGGATGCTATAGCTTCGGGAAGCAAGAACAATAAAGGTTGTGTGTCAGATTTAGAAAGTGCTAGCCAGACTAATAACGAAAATACTAGCAAGGTCGACGAAGAAGTTCCTGCTGCAACAGAGCCGCAAGTGGATACGGCCACCCCCGTAGCTCCCTCTACCATTAGATGCAAAACCACTGGATTGTGGGACAGGGTCCGATGGGATATTGAGGGTACGTCCCAATTTTACCATGAAGGCTTGTCCTTGAATGATAAAGGTTACCCAAGGCATAACATCCATGAAGAAGTGGATATTAGATCTGCTGCTTTAAATGACATGGCCGACATCAAGAGGTTGTACGATCATTATGGATTTTAGTGGATGAGCCATCCGGGTGGTCCACATAACCCGGTACTAGTCTGTGAGTTTTATGCAGCATATGTGGCTACATTGACAAACATGTTTGAAAGAGGAAAGAGTCCAAAATCGCAGCCAGCTTTGGAAAGAGTGTAAGTAAGGGGGGTCCAGGTCGATATCTTAGAGCGCACCATTCAGCGTTTCATCTATGGCGTAAACTTTGTAGCACCAGCAGCCCAACCGAATTTAGATGCCTGTTTGGAACAGGTTAGATAAAAGAAAACACCTTTTAGTTGGATTGCCTCAGTTATCAATGACGGAAACCCACTGTGGCTGACGGTAGACATTGTAAAGATCACCAAAGCATCATTGAGCATGGATGGAAAGTTTTGGTGGTCTGTGGTTAGGCATCGGTTGGTACCCACTATGGCGGATAATGCACTCACTACAGATCGGTCCATCTTGGTTGCAGCTATCATGTCCAGGTATGATATTATTATTGCTCGGATCATCACAGAGGAACTCAAAGAATGGGCGGTGCGGCCATCCACATCTATTTTATTCCCTTGCTTCGTCACTCAGCTATGTCAGGCAGCTGAGGTACCCGAGATGACAGGAGTAGATAGGTTCGTGCAGGCAACTAGTTTCAAAGACATAAACCATATTCGAGATACGACAAACCCAATGGCAAGGGAAAGGTCTCATTTAGCAGCATTCGGGAGTACTATTTTCCCCGACCCTAGTGGGGATTTGCCGCCCGATGCCTTGGTTGTATTCGATGAGAATGTTGCACCGACTTTTAACCCTTCTACTGCCGCACCAGGCCCATCCTCATTAGCTTAGTTTGCTTCGTCTAGAGAGTAAGGACAGTCCTATTTCTTCACCAGTGAGGTTTTCAATAAGGTGGCTAAAGCAGCCTTTCATGCAGATGAACAAATTAAGAGGTTCTGCAGGGAAATAGCTGATGTTTTTGATCTAATCCAGAAATTGATTGAAAATCTAAATGACCAGTTGGACAACATAGAAATCAAGGTGAATGACAAGCTTCAGAATTTGACCGTTCCAGACCTCACAGCTATTCTGACAGAGCTTGGAAAGGTCAATGCTGATGTAGATGCAATCTAAACGAGACATGTACCGGACATTTAGCTACTACAGGTCAAGACTGCGGAGGATAATTTCATTGATTTGCTGGCACATTCCCCTCCTCGTGACCAAACCAAAATAGCTAAAACTGACCTTGAGCCTACAAGAAAGAGAAATAAAAGAGATAAGAAAGTTCGGGATGAAAATACCCCGTTGAGTCCTAAATCGTAGAAGAAAAAGGAAGAGAAAGTTGAAAAGAAGAGGCAGAAGCGAGAATCTGAGGTAGAAAAAGAATCCCTAGCCATCCATCAAATTTGTATCGACTCCATTGGTACGGGTGGCTCGGGAAGTGGTGATTCAGGCACCACAAAAAAACTTCTCTAGACCCCATTATGGGAGTTTCGATTGATGAAGTTGCACAGGTAGTGGAAGTTGTTGATGAGAGGACTGCGGTGGTAGTCCATGTTGGAGATACACCTACGGGCAGCGATCCAGCAGGCTCGACTTCTGCTACACCAGATGACCGCGCTTAGGCGCCACAAGTATGCCTAGTATCCTTTGCTTATCATTTTTTAGTGCATTGGGGACGATGCACAACCTTTAAAATGGGTTGGGGGTAGCTGTGGTCATACGGTATTTTTGTGGAGTGTTTTGGCAAAGTCTAAGTAGACAAAACAATCACATCGTGCCACGACGTTAAATTAGGTGCTGGATGAGAGGCAACCCATGAGGGTACTCACAAGGTACCTGAGTCCTTAGAGTTTTCTTGCCTATGTTCTTTCCCTAAGGATTTTTAATTTCTGATGAACCATCATATTTAGTATAGGTTGGATGGAGTAAAGGAAGAAAAGGAACTTAGCACAGTCTATGGTATGATTTTGAACTGAATTTTGATTGAAAAATGGATACCCCTCAAAGAATTTTGTGACATAAGATTATCTATTTTTGATAGACTAACCATTATGGATCTCGGTTGTCACGCCCTGAGGTTATGCCCTAGATGTAACACGGGACTTGGGACCACAAGTTCCCCAAGATAACCTTTGGTCATAGAATACTCAGGCATAACATACGATAAGCGAAAGCATAAGAGATAAATCTGGAATCACATAAATGTATAATAAGTCGAACAGGAATACAAAATCTAGAAAGAGACTCGAAAGTTGTCTATGTCTGAAAAGCCTCTATAAATGACATAAGGAGTTACTAGGACAAGACCCTAGCTAACACGAGGTATGGAAATAAGTAACCAACACAGACTAAGAAAATAACTAGACCTCAACCTAAGAGGACTCACCAACAGCTGACAAGGAGTGGCCAGAGAAGCTCTAGCCACGAGTCTGAGAAGGGACACCTGAATCTACATCATCAAAGGATGCAGTGTAAGATATGCGTCAATACTATAGGATGTACAGAGTATGTGAGATATGCATGCATATGATGAAACATACTTAACCGTAAATAAAACTTAGTTCATGCATGGGCAAGTTATCAGAGGTAAACATCATAATATGAGTAGTAAATCATGAAATAAGAGTCAAAACTCAACTAGATATCATAAGTTTAAGTAAGTCAAAGGCTTTCATACGGGAGTTTCTTATAACCGACAATAGACCATGCGAGCTACATGGAATCTAACTATATAACCCTAGTTAGCAAAGCTAACGCAAACCCTGCCAAGGAACAAGGCACCATACCCAACTATATAACACTAGTTGGCAAAGCTGTCCTATTGCCCGATCTAGCAGGCTCGACTTTTGCTACACCCGATGACCGCGCTTAGGCACCACAGGTATGCCTAGTATCCCTTGCTTATCATTTTTTAGTGCATTAGAGATGACGCACAGCCTTTTAGATGGGTTGGGGGCAGTTGTGGTCATCCGGTATTTTTGTAGAATGTTTTGCGAAGTCTGAGTAGCCAAAACACTCACATCGTGCCACGACGTTAAATTAGGTGCTGCAAGGGAGGCAACCCATGAGGGTACTCACAAGGTACCTAAGTCCTTATGGTTTTCTTGCCTGTGTTCTTTCCCTAAGGATTTTTAATTTGTGATGAACCAACATATTTAGTATAAGTTGTGTGGAGTAAAAGAAGAAAAGGAACTTAGCGCAGTCTATGGTATGATTTTGAATTGAATTTTGATTGAAAAATGGATACCCCTCCAATTTTTGTGTGACATAAGATTATCTATTTTTGATAGACTAACCATTATGGATCTCGGTTGTCATGCCCCGAGGTTACCCCCTAGACATAACACAGGACTTGGAACCACAAATGCCCCAAGCTAAACCTTGGTCATAGAATACTCAAGCATAACATACGATAAGTGGAAGAATAAGAGATAAATCCGGATTCACATAAATGTATAATAAGTCGAATAGGAATACAAAATCTAGAAAGAGACTCGAAAGTTGTCTATGTCTGAAAAGCCTCTATACATGACATAAGGAGTTGTTAGTACAAGACCCTAGCTAACTCGAGGTATTGAAAAATGTAACCAACACAGACTAAGAACACAACTATTCTTCGACCTAAGAGGACTCACCAACAGCTGACAACGAGTGACCCGAGAAGCTCTAGCCACGAGTCTTAGAAGGGACACCTGAATCTATATCATCAAAGGATACAGTGCAAGATATGCGTCAGTACTATAGGATGTACCGAGTATGTGAGATATGCATGCATGTGATGAAACATACTTAAACCGTAAATAAAACTTAATTCATGCATGGGCAAGTTATCAGAGGTAAACATCATAATATGAGTAGTAAGTCATAAAATAAGTCAAAACTCAAGTAGATATCATAAGTTTAAGTAAGTCAACGGCTTTCATACAGGAGTTTCTTATAACCGACAAAAGACCATGTGAGCTATATGGAATCTAACTATATAACCCTAGTTAGCAAAGCTTACGCGAACCCTGCCAATGAACAAGTCACCATACCCAACTATATAACCCTAGTTGGAAAAGCTTTCCTAATGCCCGCTAAGAATAGGACACCATAATCAAGATGTGGATCCACTCTCATAAGCCCACAGGGCACTTCATTTCATAACCTACGCTGGCAACGTAGTTTTTGGACTTGGGTAATCGAACCTTCATCGCTCGGTGCTAAATACTACTCCCAAAACATGTACATATATCTCATAAAGTCATGAAGGTATAATCGGATACCAAATCTCTTTTGAAAAGAATGAAGACACATCGGTTTCCATGCAATTCCCATATCATGAGTTCTTAAAGTAAAGCATAGCCATAATTCAAATCATACTTTTCTTTCTAAATTCATACTTGAAGAATTAGGCATGCAATTTCATACATACATAAGGCCATGATATCTAATCATATCAAATTTTTCTTCAAGACATGCAACTCAATGGAATCATGCTAGAATTCAACTTTAATGAATGGGCCTTTTTAAATCCAATAAAGGAATCATAACAAAATCATGAGTAAGAAATAAGAAACCATACATTTAAGTATAGAAAGTGATATCATAAGTTTTTCCCAATTTAGATTAAAACCCTAATTTCATAAGTTCAAAATTCAAATTAATAATTGGGGGTTTTGTGCACAAGGGTGAGAGGAACCCATTGTTGAATATCCACATACCTTGATTGAAGCTAACCCACTAGAAAATTAAAAGATTTAGGAGGCTTGATCTTGAAGCTTGGAGGAGAATTTTTCTTTTTGGGGGAAGAGTAAAGTAATGAGAAGGAACTTAGGCTAATGAGGATGAAAACCCTACTTGAAATAGCCAAAACGACATCATTTAGGAGTTAAAAAGGGTGAGGAATGACCCAAATACCCCTGGGACATATTAACAAAAAATCTAGAAAATGGTCGGTTTCAGGGACCACGGGCCAGTTCTACGGGTCATCGTTTGAATTAAAACCCGTGGTTCCACTCGTGGTTCCTGACAGGAACTTCAGGCTGCAGAACCACTTCTACGGGTCAACAGGATGGACCCATAGAATGGACAATGGATTTTCATTTGGAGTGGTGGTTCCTGGGGACCTAGCTAGTCCTTGGTCAAACTATGAGTCAGGACTATGGTTCATCATTTGAACGATGAGTCATAGAATTGAGTCATCATTTCAGAGGGACTTGCCAACCCTCTGATCTGAGTTCCACGAGTGGACAGGACGGACCCGTGGTTTGAACCAATGTCCGTAGAACCAACTAATGGTTCTAGACCAGAGGCTGAATCAATCAGAAGGGAATCATGGTTCCATTCCACGACCTGTGGTTTGAACCACGGTCCGTGGTTTGGACCCGTCATTCCTGAAACATGAAATTTTTCTGAGATTTTAACTTGGATAGCTGGTTTGATTTCTGAGGTGTTACAGTATCTCCCCCTTGGGATTATTCATCCTCGAATGAAGACTAAACAAGGGAAAACTGAAGAGAAAATAGCCCAACCAGCAACAGAACATGGAAATCAAGAGAAAACATGAAAACCGAACTTCTCAACTTGAAAACATAATAAACTAACTTCGTAAAACATGGTTGCATGCTAGGATTATGAGAGAAACTGGTGGAATAGAATCAGAAGGACATACTAAGGAGGAAACTAGTACCTCAAGTTAGAACTGAGTTGAAAGGAAAGAGATGAGGATAGTTGGGCTTCATGGCCTCTTCCGCTTCCCAAGTAGCACCTTCTACAAGCAGATTCCTCCTAAAGACTTTTACCGAAGCGACTTCTTTGTTTCTCAACCTCCAAACCTGACAATCAAGGATCTCTACCGGAACCTCCTCATAGGTGAGACTATCCTTCACACTAACATCCTCCAAGGAAACAATTAAGATCGGATCACCAACACACTTCTTCAACAAGGAAATATGGAAGACTGGATGAACCGCTTCCAACTCTATTAGCAACTCCAACTCATAATCAACGCTACTAATTCCCCTCAAAATTTGATACGGACCTACAAAACAGGGACTAAGCTTTCCTTTCTTGCCAAACCTCATCACACCCTTCATGGGTGACACCTTCAGGAAAACTCAATCATCAACTTCAAATTCCAACTCCCTTCTCCTCACATCCGCATATGATTTTTGTCGACTCTGAGCGGCCTTCAACCTTTCCCTAATAAAATGAACTTTTTCCATAGCCTCACGAACCGAATCTGGACCAATCAAGGCTGCCTCACCTACCTCAAACCAACCAATAGGAGATCTATATCTCTGGCCATAAAGTGCCTCATAAGGAGCCATCTGGATGCTAGAGTGAAAGCTATTTTTGTAGGCAAACTCGATAAGAGGTAAGTGATCATCCTAATTTCCCTTGAAATCAATCACACATGCTCTCAACATATCCTCCGAAGTTTGAATAGTACGCTCAACCAGGCCATCCGTCTGAGAGTGGAAAGTTGTGCTAAGCTTCAACTGAGTACCAAAACCTTTCTGAAATGATCTCCAAAATTGAGATGTAAACTGAGGGCCTCTATCAGAAATGATAGACAAAGGAACACCATGAAATTGAACTATCTCCCGGATGTAGAGTCTAGCATAATGACCTGCTGAATCAATAGTCTTAACAACCAAGAAGTGAGATGACTTGGTCAACCGATTGACAATCACCCAAATGGAATCATGTTGCCTTCGAGTACGAGGCAAACCAGTAATATAGTCCATATTGATCGCTTCCCATTTCCAAGTGGGAAGGTCAATATCCTTAATCATGCCACCCGGCTTTTGATGCTCCACCATTACCTCTTGACAGTTGGGACACTTAGCCACAAAACCAGCTATGTCCCTCTTTATATCATTCCACCAAAAGACTTCCCGTAGATCAAGGTAAATCTTAGTATCACCCGGATGAATGGAATATCTAGAACTGTGAGCCTTAGTCATAATCTGTTGTCTCAGCCTATCTACATCTGGCACACATAAGCGGCCCTGATAACGAGGCACACTATTTTCCCCATGGGAGAAAACCTCAACTCGTTGTTGATGAACTACACCCTTAAGCTGAAGTAAAATGGGATCCTTGCCTTACTTTGCCTTTCACCTCAACTACCAAAGATGATTCAGAACTATTTTATACAATCACACCACCCTTGGTCGAGTCCATAAGGCGAGCTCCCAACCGAGCAAGCCTATGAACCTCTTTAACCAATTTTTTCTTCCTATCTTTAACAGAAGACACACTTCCCATTGATAGTCTACTCAAAGCATCCGCCACGACATTGGCCTTACCCGGATGGTAAAGCATACTCATATCATAATCTTTAAGGAGCTCAAGCCATCTCCTTTGTCGCAAATTCAACTCCTTTTGAGAGAACACATGCTGAAGGCTTTTGTGATTTGTGAACAAATCAATGTGCACACCATACAAGTAGTGTCTCCAAATTTTCAAAGAAAAAACTACGGCTGCTAACTCAAGGTCATGAGTATGGTAGTTCTTCTCATGAACCTTAAGTTGTCTCGTGGCATAAGTGATCACCTTGCCCCGTTGTATCAAAACATAACCCAAGCCAATCCTGGAAGCATCACTATACACCACAAAATCATCTAGGCCCTCGGGTAGAGCCAACACTGGAGTTGTGGTCAATCGAGTCTTCAATTCCTGAAAACTTTTCTCACAAGTGTCAGACCACTGAAACTTAACCTTTTTCTGAGTCAATAAAGTCAATGGGGCAGCAACGGAAGAAAACCCTTACACAAACCTCCTTTAGTAACCATCCAAACCCAAGAAACTCCTAATATCATACGGGGAAGTGGATCTAGGCCAGTTCTTTACTGCCTCAATCCTTTGAGAGTCAACCCGAATACCATCACTAGTCACAATATGACCCAGAAAGGAAACGGACTGTATCCAGAACTCACACTTGCTAAACTTAGCAACCAACTGTCTATCCTTGAGAGTTTGAAACACAACCCTTAATTGGTCTGCATGCTCCTTCTCATTCCGAGAATAGATAAGGATGTCATCAATGAACACAATCACAAATGAATCCAAATGTTGCTTGAATACCCGGTTCATTAAATCCATGAAAGATGCAGGAGCATTCAATAGACCAAAAGACATAACAATAAACTTATAATGACCATACCGAGTCCTAAAAGCTGTATTTGGGATATCACACTCCCAAACCTGAAGCTGATGATAACCGGACCTAAAGTTGATCTTTGAGAAAAAACAAGCACCCTGAAGCTGATTGAAGAAGTCATCAATCCTAGGAATGGGATACTTATTCTTGATTGTGACCTTGTTCAATTTGCGGTAATCAATACACATTCTAAGAGAGCCATCTTTCTTCCGAACAAACAAAACTGGGGCACCCCATGGAGAAATGCCAGGCCTGATGAACCTTTATTAAGAAGATCCTTCAATTGATCTTTCAACTCTTTAAGTTCCATGGGAGCCATTCTATAGGGAGGAATAGAGATAGGATTCGTATCTAAAAAAAGATCTATCCCAAACACAATCTCCCGCTTGGGAGGGATTCTAGGCAAATCATCGAGAAACACTTTAGGGAATTCATTCACAGTAGGAACAAACTGAATAGATGGGGTTCCGGACTCCGTGTCTATGACCAAAACAATATGATAGACATAGCCCTTAGAAATCATCTTTCTAGCCTTAAGATAGGATATGAAGAGGCCTTTCGAGAAAGGGGGACTACCTTGCCATTCTAAGATAGGTTCATTTGGGAACTTGAAACTGACCACATGAGTACGGCAATTAACAGAGGCATAACATGCATACAACCAATCCATACCATGAATGATATCAAAAGCAGTCATATCCAACTCTACTAGATCCACTGAAGTGACTCTATGAAAGACTGAGATAGGGCAATTTTGGTAGATTCTTTTAGCTAGGACTGACTCACCAACAGGAGTAGCAACACAAAAGGGCTCTAAATGTTAATCCGGACAAATTTGAAACCTACAAGCAACATAAAGGGTTAAAAAAGATAAGGAGGCACAGGGGTCCAACAAAGTATATACATCGAAAGAGAAGACTTTCAACATACCAGTAACCACATCTGGAGAACTCTCCTGATCCTAGCGAGAGGACATAGCATAAAGACAGTTCTGACACTGACCACCAGATCTAGAAGTTGCACCCTGCTAGGCTGGTCAATCTCCTGGGGCTACTGGAGCATACTGAGCCCTACTACCTCCCGTCCCCTTCTTAGCTAAAGGGTAATCTATGATACGATGTCCAGCCTTACCACATCCAAAGAAACTACCTGAACCGGCCAAACACTCACCAGAATGACTCTTCCCACACTTAACACAAGCTGGGTAGAAAGATCCCTTAGCAACACTACCTTGAGATAGGGAATAGGAACCAGATCCCCTACCACCCTGATCATGACGAGGCCTATGGGCCTGGGTAGGAGCACTAGCAGAAGAATGAGCTGGGCCTGATGACTTCTTCTTGAACGAGGAGCAATGTCCACCTCCGAACCTGTGATGACCAAAATCTGACACCTAGGATCTAGCCCTCTTGTTCTCCCTTGCCATCTCCCTAAGCTTGTCACCCTCAATTTGATAGGCATGGGTCATGAGTCGGAAAATGTTCATATCATGCATCAACAAGGCAGACCTACACTCTGTTTTCACCATATCAGAAACCCCATAGATAAACTTGCCCATCTGATCATGTGGCTCTTCCACCATGGAGGGAGAATACCTAGACAACTGAGTGAACTTCAAACTATATTCTTGAACGAACATCGAACCCTGTCTCAGGGAAAGAAACTATCAAGGAAGGCCCTCTCAAAACACTCCAAAGTCATGGGGACCGCTTCCCTCACCCTAGCCTCCTTCCATTGCGTGAACCAAATATGAGCTACATCCTTGAGTTGATAGGATGCAAGCTCACCACAATCAACCCCAACCACTTGCATAACTTTGAAGATCTTCTTCACTTCATCAATAAAGTTGAGCGGGTCCTCATTCACTTTTGAACCCCAGAACTCAACCGAATTCATATAGATAAAGTCACTAACTCGGGCCGCTACCCCACCTTGAGGGTGGACTGGGGCAGGAGCCTGCTGGCCTGAGTGGCCAAAGTCTGGGCTAGCAAATGGATGGAGTTCCTGAACTCCTCATTCGTGACATCGAGGACTGGAACTGGAGGAGCAGCATTCTGAGCCGCTCGAGGAGGCATAGCACGTCGAGGAGGCATAGACTGAAACATACAAGATAAGGATTAGAGGAATATTAGAGTTAAGTTCTGACGCACGACGTGGTCGTGAAAGAAGTGAAGTTTTCCTAAGACACCTCCTAGCTTCCCTCTCATATGTATTGCGCACTTTATATACATGAAAGAGACTCTACTCGATGCGACATTTAGACATCCTAGAACTCTTGAACCTGAGGCTCTGATACCAAGTTTGTCATACCTCGAGGTTATCCCCTAAACGTAACACGGGACTTGTGACTAAGTGCCCCAAGGTAACCCTTGGTCATAGCATACTCAAGCATAACATATGATAAGCGGAAGCATAAGAGATAAATCCAGAATCACATAAATGTATAATAAGTCGAATAGGAATACAAAATCTAGAAAGAGACTCGAAAGCAGTCTATGTCTGTAAAGCCTCAATACATGACATAAGGAGTTGCTAGGACAAGACCCTAGCTAACTCGAGGTACAAAAATAAGTAACCAACACAGACTAAGAACATAACGAGACCTCGACCTAAGAGGACTCACCAACAGCTGACAACGAGTGGCCCAGGAAACCCTAGCCACGAGTCTGAGAAGCAACATCTGAATTTGCATCATCAAAGGATGCAGCATAAGATATGCGTCAGTACTATAAGATGTACCGAGTATGTGAGATATACATGCAAGTGATGAAACATACTTAAACCGTAAATAAAACTTATTTCATGCATGAGCAAGTTATCAGAGGTAAACATCAAAATATAAGTAGTAAATCATGAAATAAGAGTCAAAACTCAAGTAGATATCATAAGTTTAAGTCAGTCAAAGGCTTTCATATGGGAGTTTCTTATAACCGATAATAGACCATGTGAGTTACATGGAATCTAACTATATAATCCTACTTAGCAAAGCTGTTCTAATGCCTGCTAAGCATAGGCAACCATAATCAAGATGTGGATCCACTCTCATAAGCCCATAGGGCACTTCATTTCATAACCTACGCTAGCAACATAGTTTTTGGACTTGGGTAATCAAACCCTCATCGCTCGGTGCTAAATAATACTCCCAAAATATGTACATATAGCTCATAAAGTCATGAAGGTATAATCGAATACCAAATCGCTTTTGAAAAGCATGAAGACACATCCGGCTCAATGCAATTCCCATATCATGAGTTCTTAAAGTAAAGCATAGCCATAATTCAAATCATACTTTTCTTTCTAAATTCATACTTGAAGAATTAGGCATGCAATTTCATACATACATAAGTCCATGATATCTAATCATGTCAAATTTCTCTTGAAAACATGCAATTCAATATAATCATGCTATAATTCAACTTTAATGCATGGGACTTTTTAATCAAATAAAGGAATCATAACCAAATCATGAGTAAGAAATAAGAAACCATGAATTTAAGTATAATAGAAACTAATTTCATAAGTTTTCCCCAATTTAGATCAAAACCCTAATTTCATAAGTTCATAATTAAAATTAAGAATTGGGAATTTTGGGAACAAGGGTGAGAGGAACCTATTGTAGAATACCCATATACCTTTATTTAAGCTAACCCATTAGAAAATGAAAAGATTTAGGAGTCTTGATCTTGGAGCTTGAGACTTGAAGCTTGGAGGAGAATTTTCCTTTTTGGGGAAAGAGTGAAGTAATGAGGAGGAACTTAGGCTAATGAGGATGAATACCCTACTTGAAATAGCCAAAACGACATCATTTAGGAGTTAAAAGGGTGGGGAATGACTAAAATACCCCTAGGACATATTTAAGAAAAATTTGGAAGATGGTCAATTTCAGGGACCACGGGCCAGTTGTACGGGTCGTCCTCTGAATCATGACCTGTGGTTCCACTCGTGGTTCCTGACAGGAACTTCAGGATACAGAAGAACTTCTACGGGTCAATAGGATAGACTCGTAGAATGAACAACAGATCATCATTTGGAGTCGTGGTCCGTGGGGACCTAGCTGGTCCTTGGTCAAACCATGAGTCTGGACTACGGTTCATCATTTAGATGATGAGTCATAGAATTGAGTCATCATTTCAGAGGGACTTGCCAACCCTCTAATGTGAGTTCAATGAGTGGACAAGACGGTCCTGTGGTTTAAACCACGGTTCGTAGAACCAACTCGTGGTTCCAAACCAGAGGTTGAATCAATCAGTAGGGAATCATGGTACCATTCCACCACCCGTGGTTTGAACCACGGTCCATGGTTTGGACTCGTCATTCCTGAAACATGAATTTTTTCTAAGATTTTAACTTAGATAGTTGGTTTGATTTTTGAGGTGTTACATGTGTATGACATTATGATAATCGATATGACGAATAGCTTAAGCTAGAGTATGAACCTAATAGTTAACATGTGATTATTGTACTCGATGCCATGTATGTGTGAGTTGTATTTGTACTGTTCATGTATTGTATGCCAATCTAGAACTTGCCCGGTTAGTCTTTCCTAGGTTGTAGGATGGTTGGTTAGGAAAGGATCGTACTCCATATTTGAAATAGTCCACTTCAGCCTAAATAACCGTCCAAATAATTAAAATACCCTTTGATCCCCGATTTTGAACCTGAATTGACCCTTTTTGTTGTTTAGCCCAACCACCTTCCCTGTTTTCTACGAACCTTTAGTTTGGCCCTGGTCCCTCCTTGGATATTGTGTACCTCAACTCAGGAAAATCGCCTAAGTTGAGGGTGGCTACTGTAGAGGCAAGTGCAAAATATGGGTATGAAAAGAAGAGGTTAGTAATAAAAAGGAGAAATACCAGGTGTGGCGGATATGCTAGGAAAAAAAAGAGAGAAAAAGAAAAAGAAAAAGAAAAAGAAAAGATAAAGAGATGTGATGAAAACATTAGTTTGAAATAAAAGCCACACCCATCAATTGATGAAAATGAAGAAATAACAAGGGAGAAAAAGGGGAAGAAAGAATAGAGTTGGCCTGAAAACTAGAAGATACATAGTGTATTGTCAAGGAGGGCTTAGTCACTTATTCCCATATCTACCATACCCGTCCCCGAGCCTACGTTACAAGCCGAATAAAGTCCTATAGTGATCCTAACCCAACTGTTCAAAAGTCGAGGCGTAGAAAATAAAGGCAAGCCTATGGTATTGTGCACGCATTGCTTGAAAATCTTTCTGAGTGTGAGTGTTCTAGCTCAGTCCCAGAGATTTTAACTATATTAGTATGTGATTGAGACTTCTTTATGGTGAGGTCACTAGAGAAACTTTGACTGCTGACGGTTAGGGTGAGTCTCATATGTGTATGCTAAATCGTCTGTTGATAGCATAATGTTATCCATGGATCCTCTTGTGTTGTCTTGATAAATGGAACTTGTACAATTGTTTTGTATTGAAAAAAGGATGGGGTTACTTGTTGTGAGCTGAATTGCTAAATCATATGATTGCCGTACTTCCTGGTTTTCTTTTGCTAAAGTGTCATTTTAGGATGGTTTTCTATTGTTGCTTGAGGACAAGCAACAGTCTTAAGTTGAGAGTGTTGATGTGATGTAGAAGTACGTCACTTTCGACTCTTAATACTTAGGATTATCGCAAGTTCTTTAGCATTGTGTTGGTAGATTTGAAGTTTTTTGGTAAGTGTGCAGGAAAATATGCATCCTAGAGCAAAGTGTCAGAAATTAAGCTAAAAAAGGAAGGCTACAAAGATGATGGATCATTTGACGGTCCGTGGTTCTGGACCACGGACTATCCTGTTAACTCGTACACCAAAGTTCAAAAACTGTGCAAAAAGGATGAGAAGTACGACTCAGTCTACGAGCCATCGTTCTTAAACACGGCTCATCCTGTCGACTCGGAGACCGGATATACTGCAGAGGTGAAAAAGGAGGAGCAGGAATCACGGATCATTGTATGAACCATACTTCCAAAGCACGGTCCATCTTGTTAGACTCATAGTCATTGATCAGAGAAGGCATAATAATGGACCAAGAAACCACGAGTCAGGAGACGAGCCATCATTCAGAAGTACGATTCGTGGTTCCACCAGTAGTTTCTCATGACAGAAGATGTTGATGAGCCAGGACCACGGTTGAGCTTAACAGACTACGAACTGTCATTTCAAATGACGGGTCGTGATTCCAACCCGTGTTCCCTGCCAAGTTCAGTTTCCTAGTTTTGTTAGGACCGGATTTCCATTGTCTATAAATACTTTTCCTAGGTTTATTTTACATTTTTATGCTCGATACTATGGAGAAAACATATTCGAAATATTGTTCTTTTAGTTTTTTATTGGTTTTGAGAGTTGAATACATTCATAGTTCATTATTCTTGCTTCCATCTTCATATATTCAATATTCTGGATTTTTATCTCTTATCGTAAGTAGATGATCATGAACGCATTAATTACTCTTGATTGTTTACTTATGAACATGAGTAGATAAATCCACAACTAGAGTTGTGGGAACCATGAACGATTAACAAAGTAGGCAAAGTAGTTGGGTACGCTAGGGCGGTGTTTATGCATGTATTGTTCTTCCCTTCGCTTTGATTGCTTTTTAACGGTGTGCAAAGTTAGAACTTGCCAGACCAAGGAGGTAACGGATGGGAAAAGGGTTTTTTAACAATGGGGATTTGAGGCTACCAACCCTCATCTAATAGCTTGACCTTGTCTGTGAATAACTAATATGGGATCCAGGGTAAGCGTTACTAAATCATACACCCACGGCTGGACCAAAGTGTGGTGAAATTCATCTATATGCCGGACCAAGGATTTAGGTGAACCTAACTTACCGATTCGCTATGCTAAGAACCAAACTAGTTTACTAAGTACAAAGCCTTACTAAGTTATGATCTCATTGGGAATACTACCCTAGTCATCTCTCCCATTGATTACAACTCTTAAAAACTGTCACGTGTTACTTGTTTACATTCTAGTTACAATTACTACTTGTTACATTAAAAAAATCCTTCGTAGGGAAATAAATGGCTAACAGCGCAAGTAAACATATATCAACCATAATCCTACAATATTCCCTTTGGGATCGACCCCAACCTTCATTTGCTTCTATATTTGATCAGCGACGGCTTACGATTCTAAAAGGAGGTGTGATTTAGGCGTATCAGTATAGAAAGAGTAGTATCAATACAAACACATGTAATGGTATGCTTTATCGGTCAACCTGAATCTACTCCATACCATCATATAAGAAATCAACATAAAATATGCAAATAATTACAAATTTAACAATCAACCCGGTCCACTCATGGAACCTTCGACAAACACATTGAACAATGAAAATTAAACCCGTACCAAGCATGGTATACGAGCCAACTGATATAGAACCTGTATCAGGCATGGTACCCGAGCCAACTAATATAGAACCTGTACCAGGCATGGTACCCGATCCACATGTTAGTATCCCGTACCAGGCATGGTACTCGAGGCAATCGAATATCATACAAAGCCAACAGTCAATACTTATATGAACAGGAAACACCTTTGTAAAACCAACAAGCAACAATCAAATTCATTTCACATAAGTGACACCCCAAATACTTGGGCATTCATCATTTCCTCTCCTAAACATAAAATGTCATAGATTACTAAGCTATAGTTACATGTATATACATTGCATTTGGCAAGACAATAACCATCACCTACCCAACACTCGGGTTCAACCCTAACACTAACTTCTTATCAGGAGACGAAGTCCCAATTCACTCCCTAGGCATGTATTCAACTGACACCTCCAACTAGGAACCCTCTTTTTAAAACAACACAACACAGAAAAGACATCCCTTAATATTGGTACTGAAACCATTCTTGTTTACCCTATTCTTTTATATCGAATCATTCCCGAAATCCCCTTTTAATTAGTAATTTATTTACCCATAGCATTTCCAATGCTCAAACCTTCCCAACAAATCTGATTCCTAGATTCTAGAATCACATGCCAATTAATAATTATAAATAGCCCAAGATGAAACACATCACCCCAACCCTATCATTTTCTATTCCAAACTAGTCGAAGCACAACACAACTCCAAACTCCGTGCCCAAAGGCCTAAACATGAATTCTCCTTTCAGCCTATACAACAATACAAAATGGAAACATGTATAGGTCTACTCAAAGAAAAGAACCTAGCCTACCTGGATGCCAAGTAGGTGCACAACGCACATTTTGGCTCCGTGAATGCATTTCCTGAAGGATGACAAGCCCGAAATTCATTGCTTTGCATCATTTTAGCCAGAATCTCTCCTCCCCATGGATCCCAAGCCTTGGAGCAACCTAGGAGGGTTTTTCGAGTAATCCTCGTGTGTTTTCCAACTGAGAAGGAGAAGTCCTTTATAAATATCACATAATTTTGGTTTCTGTTTCACGCCATACCGCTGTAGCGGCTGGCTGGCTGCTACAGTGGTAGCGCTATAGTAGAATAATTTCTGCTATAGCAGCCTGACATTAGCCCGGATAAATTTTGAAAATCCAAAATTTCTATCACGTCAAATCCGCAATATAATGATTTCTAGAATAATGATGTGTTAGGCTGTTACAAATATCCTAAGTGTTAATCACATGCAATGAGTCTGTTTGAAAGCTTGTTAGTTATGCAAGTGTTGTATGATATCATTGTGATTTTGATTGTTGTTATATCTATTTTTCATTTGTTGGCTCGGGTACCACACCTGGTACAGTTTCTATTATTCATTTGTTGGCTTGGGTACCGCACCTTGTATAGGTTCTATAATTTATTTGTTGGCTCGGCTACCATGCTGGTACAATACATGGACAAGAGTTCACCCCCTGCAGGTCATAACTAGTGGGCAACCATAAGACCTGATAATGCTCAAACGTACTCTCCAATATGGAGGTATCAGCGACCATTAAGCAAAACACAATTTATATTACCCAATGGGAGTCAAAGTCAATCCCACAAAGAATTATAGATTAGCCAACACGATTGTAGAAAGGAATTTACAATGATAATAAATTTCTCAAATAACAAGTAATGTAAAAATGGGGGAATTGGGAATATGTCACAATTCAAATTCCAAACAAATTAATAAGTAAAAGTGTGAGGTGTAAATAATAGAGAGAGCAAAACTGGAGATGTGCTTCCTATTGGACTTGAATACGGGTAAAGGTACTTGCTAAGTTGCATAAATTCCTACTAAATGATATAGGTAGCATTGATTTTAGGCATGGTTGTTAATCTCTCGATCAAACAATCATATATCCAATAGTTTCTATTCAAACACCATTGCTTAGGCAATAACCAACCAACATATGCTTGGGGAGGTCACACTATTTCTAGCTTAGACCCTTAAATGATTGTTTCTGGCAAATTAAGTTATTTCTAGTCACAATCTAAGTGGAATCCCAAGTACCCACTAGAAATTTTACATTCGAAATTATAAACCCTTTTCTCAAGCAAGAACACAATCAAGTAGAGTAAATCAATGTTTGCAATCACTAATTTTAGAGTTAAAATATGATTAGATCACTAGACCCATGCCATATTAGCAATTATAAACACAAATAAGCAAGACCCATACCCTTTTATTAACTACCTATCATCAACACATCCCTAGACAAAAAAACTTAGCCACTCATGCTAAATGAAGAATCAAATATCAAAGATCAAATTACAAGCCTAAGGTTGAAGATTGAGAGAATTGATTGAAATCCTTTTTTTCCCATGGGAGAAAAACTTGCTTCAAAAACTCAAAACTATCCAAAAAATATGAAAAACTATGCCTAAATTAGGTTTTAGAATGTTCCCAAATCATCATATCAAAATGGACAAAACTGCCCTTCGGGAGCTGTGTGGCGCGATGTGCATTTTGCACATCCTGTTGTGCGCATTGCACAACCTTGCTTCAGTGTACTAGTGACTTGGCTTGTACTTAGAGCCTCATGCAAAGTAGGGTGTGATTCACACCAGGCCTTGTGATTGTCGCACGGTGATCGCACCCCTTAACAGATCCTTCAGCTTTCATCTGGGCTTCATGCAGAGAAAGGTGCGGACCGCACTAAAGATTGTGTATGTTGCACAAGGTCTGTACCTCATGGAAAAATCTTTATCTTGTTTAATCATTTCACACTTCAACTCCTTTTTAGCTCTTTTGGGTCCAAATCTTTGATTTCTTCTCTAGGCCAAGAGTACCTGCATTCATGTCAGTAAAGGCCATAACAACCTCTAGATCTTATCAAAACATGATAATAATTCATGATTAAAGGCTAAATAAGTTGGTAGATTACCGACTCATCAAGACCCTTAGCATGTGTGTACACATGTTTTCTTGCTATTCATGTGTGTTTGTTCCTTGAGTGAACTAACCTTATCTGATGTTGATGTTCATATGTATTGGTTCCTTGAGTGAATCAGGCTTACTTATTTTTTTTTCTTCATATGTATTGATTCATTGAATGGACTAGGCTTACATGTTTATTGATATTCATATGTGTTGGTTCCTTGAGAGGACCAGGATTTGTTGTTACTTGATATACATGTTGGTCCCTTGAATGGCCAGGTTAGTGTGTTTAAGTGATAACGTAGTTTCTTATGTATATCGGGGTTGCATATTAAATTTCATAGATGATGTCCTAGGGATCCTTTGATAGTTTGGGTTACTTGCAAGATGTGACATGCTTATATATGGTCTGTTTACATGCATAGTTGGATATGACTTATATAGTTATTGAGTCAGGATGGTAGAACTAGAGTCTTGAGTAAGGGTGATAGGTCGGCTGACAGGGATGTCTAGGCTAGTTGGTAACAGGAATAGACATTGCAAGGTGTATCTTTTAATTGTCAAGATGGGTAGGCTTAGAGAGTCTAAGGTTCTTAGGGTGTCAATGTATGGCTGGGTTAAGAAAGCTTGGGGTTGAGTGTATGGAATCCATAGGTATCAAATCTGGGTAGTAATAGTTATTGATAAAAGACCTCTGACTGTATAACTCACAAGTTGTATGCGTTCTTTATGGATATTTACAAAATATTATGTGCCAGATTCGGTTCGACCAATGATGGCTACCAGTATGTGTTATTTATAATTATACTATTCTTGCTATACCTTTTGGGTATAGTCTAGTTGCAAGATCAATTTGTATTTGTTAGCTGATGAGGATGGCAATATCCAACAGCTTCTACTCATTTCTTCCTATGGTGGGAGCTTTGTCTTATTTCTTTCCCATTCTTTTAGTATCTCTTGTACCAGTTTAGACTAGTTCCTAGGAAGGGGTCTGGTTGTATTTTAAAAAGGGTTTCATTGTATTCAAATATTTGAGACTGGTTTTTTTTTCATAAAGGCAAATTTTATGTTTTCTTATTGACTTTCTCAGACTAGTTTTAACTGAATGGTAAGGGTTCTCTTATTTGGGAAGACTAGAGTAGGTTCCCGCACGATCTGAGTATTTGTGTCGTGACACAAGAAGTACAAGTTCCTAAAATTTTATTCATGAAAAATATTAGATTAAATGTTTTACTAACAATATGTACAGTCTTTATTGAAGTATGACCTAAATGATTGTCATATATCCATAGATGGTTTGGTCACTAAAAATATTTGAGGTTTATTGAACAAGTGCATTATTATATTTACAAGTAAATAAAGCTTTTAGAGGTCATTTTCAATTGCCCTTTTGACAAGACCTTCCCCATTGTGCAAATCCTTCACAAGACAAAAATGATGGTAAAATCAAAAAATTAAATTGTTGTCAATAGTGAATTATGTTGTACATAATAATATTTTAGTTATTTCAAGATCAAACAAAATATTCGTTAAGTGTATTGAGTGGGATAAAGAAAGCAACTTAGAATAACCATTAATACAAATTGCAAAATATGTTCCATTACAACCCATAATTTGGTTATTATTGTTGTAGTCTCCTCAGATAGTCACATTATTGAGATCATTTGTAAGATGATTTGTAGCCAAGAATGAGGACACCAAAATGGGATAGAGACAATATTTGATTAACCTATAAATACCTCTATTTGAATTGTATAATAGTAACGACCCTTCCAGTTATTATGGGATGGTAAGGGCTAAAGTATTCAGTTAGAGTTCTCCTAGTGAGCTGAGCTAATAAAATCTCAAAGGTGGGATGGTTTAAAAATGAAAACTCTTGATTAATTATGATGATTAATGTTATATTTCATTGTGTTATATTTTGTTAAGGGGTGACCTAGTGATCTAGATCTCTGTAGGAAATTCTAAGGCTACGGCTAGTTTGTAGCATGTGTCTAGAGTGGTTGTCTCATTGGATGTATTTCGTGATGTGTTAAGTGTGGAAATTGTATTGTTAAATGGGACTTATTTTTAACTTTCCAAGCTACTCATTAATGACTACTGTAGCAGTGAGATTCCCACGGCAGCAAGATCGTCATAGCGGCCAGGGTCTCCCCATAGCGAAACTAGAAAAATCATCAAGACTCCCTATAACAAGTTGTTATTCGCCATAGCAGATCTACTGTACTGAGAAATCATCCATTGCTGGTAATGATGGGAGGCAAAATACCAGTTTAAGTTACGTATTTTGAGTTTCATCCCATAAACTCTAAGACTTCGTTCTAGAACTCTAGGGAGGCAATTTTTCCAAGGCTAAGGCTATTTTCTTCTTGAGGTAAGTTTTTCCGCTATCTATTACACCTAGTAATACGTTAACATCCTAGAATCATTAGGATGAAGGTAATATATGAATTGTGGGTTAGAACTCTACGTTCATAAAAAATATGGAAAAGCCTATGGACAGATGTAATAATTATCTGAAGTGCTTCTAAGTTGTAAATTAAAATGTCCTAGCATGATTTTTATGTTCTTAAACATGAATTGTGGTGATTGAGAACCTTTTGTTCCATAAAAATGGGACCTTTAGAATAAAAAATACTTGAAAGGGGGAAATTAGAGTAGAAACTCTATAAATTGAGATAATGTGAACATTTTGGGACCAGTTGATAGTTAATTGACCCTTGAATAATGTTATAGACCATGAATAAGGTAGAATTAATGAGTTTTAATTCCTAAAAGTTTATATTTAAAGACTAGATGATTGATTACTCTTATAATTGCTTATTTTAGACTTTGAACTTTCTGAGGCATTGAGGAAAGAAAAAGCTCTTGTGACTTAGCTTGCTTGAATTGAGTTCTTCAGTTGAGATAGGTTACGGTTTATATGGAGTTAGACTTAATTAAATATCTTGTATGTGTTATAAAGTGATAAGCATGTTTATTAGTCTTCAGACATAATCTGTGGTTGAATATTTAATTGGCTTGGCAATGATTGTCTGAATAAGTTGATAATTGTTCTAAGACTATTTATAAATGACTTATGACTATGATATGCACTTACTTTATTCTTGTGTACTTATTAATACTATCGTGATAGATAATTATTTTGATAAAATACTGAGATATATTGAGGAGGCTGAGAATATATATACACTATTTTGTAGATGAGTGGCTTGAGAATGATGTGAGCTTATGGACGAGAAAATATGTTATGGACCAGGTACCACGCTGGTATAGTACGTGGACCCTAGGTTGTCCCCTGTAGGTCATGACTAGTTGGGTAGAAATAAGATCTTTTAGTATGTATGTACAGATAAGTGATTATTGTGAGTTCTGATTTGGTACAGAGTAAGACTGATGAGATAAAAAGGCTATACAACTGTAAGATCAGTATGGATATGATTCCATATTTTGTGATGTGACTGTATTATATCTGTGGAGTTCGAAATGACTTATTATATCTGTTGGGTGACTTATATGTCCTTTACTTATTGAAATTAATATGTTTAGATTTTTAGTGATTTACCTGGTTGTTGTGACACTTGTTATCTGAGTTTCATTATGTGTGTTGACACTCAATTTTGACCTCCCTATACCTCTCTCGGGCTATTAATTTAATAATAATTATTATTTTAAATATTAATTTATTTTACGTTTTACTTGATTTATTAAATAAATTGCATGTTAACACTTTAAAATTAGTATATAAATATATAATTTATTCTCTATTATTACTATTTTTATCGTAAATTTCATATGATATTACATGTCATTTATTTTACGTACAATATATATACGTAATTTATTTATTTTAAAATAATTTATCTTTTGATAATTATCGTTAATTATTATTTTATCTACTAAATTTTATATGCGTAGTAGTTTATTTATTAAATAGCAGTCCAAATTCAATTTCTAATCGCAAATTATTTAAATCCTAGCCCATTTCTATCCAATTTATTTCAATTTTAGCCTAAATTGGGCTAATATGGCCCAATTTTAAATTCCAAGTCTAATCTAATCTCAGTCGTTGATCTAATACGATCAATGACCGAGATCAAACCCTTTTTCTTCTTCCATTTTAAACAAACACACACCCTAACCCCATTCTCACTCACCAGCCGCCACCCCCAAACTATCTCCTCTCTCTCTCTCTAAACTCCTCTCCACCGCCACCCTCTCTCTCTCTTTTCCCCCACCACCGGTTCTCTCCTCTCTTCTCTGGCCAGCGGACTACCAACAACCTCCATTAAATCAAATCCCCTTTCCTTTTTGTGTTTCTCTGAGAGATTTGGTGTTACGGGGATCTCTTCCTCTCCGACGAATGTCGAACTTCGGCCAGGCGTGCATTGCTCATTAACGTTTTTTGTTAGAATCTGTGGATGATTATGTTATGGTAGATTATCATGCATATATTTCGGGTTTTTCCCTTTTCAAATTCATCTTTCTTTTCTCTTGTTATCTGAGTTTTAGATGTGAAATTAGTAGAGTTGTGTTGTGAGTTTGTGTCTGAATTATGTGATTTTATGTTAATTTTTAATTGTGGACTGTCATATGTGAAAATCCCAAGTTTGCATGAACTTTCATTTGTAGCCTAATTCTGAAAATTAGAATACATGCTTGCTCTTTTGTTGAAGTCAATTTCTAAGCATGTTGTTGATTATTGTCCTTATATTCTAAGTCAAACTTTTGGGTAAATTTGCCTAGGTTGCTATCTCTGTTTTGCCATAATATGTTCTTCATGTGAGACTATAGATAGTCTGATAACTTTTGAACTGTTTAGCCCTCCTTCCTTGAGTTTCATTTGATAACCTTGTGATCTTTATTGACCAATTTCATCATGTGATAGCCCTGAAATCCGTTTGATTGATTTTGTGTTAGAATTGATTTTTGGCTTTGATACCTGTTAATTTATTACTCTTGATTGAGATATTGTGATGTATTCTCTAAGATACACTTTTTCTCTCCTTAATGAATTTGGGACAGCCTTAGTGCTTGCTAATGGATTCATTTTTCCTTAATTTTATTGTCTTTATTTAATTCGGATTGATTCTACTTGACTAATAATGGTATTATCGATATGATTTGGCTCCTAATTGGTTCAACCCATCTGTTTTAAGGGAACAATCTCCCATGATTGATTGTCATTGCCCTTTTTTCTTGATTTAAATAGCTTGTTTATTCTCTTCTTATGGTAAATTTGTGATAAATTGATTTGGCTATTCTCTTCTTGATTTTCCTTCATTCACTACTCTCATATCGTTAAGAACTCTCTTCTGTGAACAAATTGTGGATTGCTAAGTGTTGGGTTTAAAATTTCTCTTATTGTTTACTGCAAACTGGTATGTCTCTTAATGTGTGCACATAATCTATGAGTTTGATAGAAAACATGACTATAGGAGTTTGAAGCTAATATCTTGTTGCCTACTTGATTATGTGATCCAAACCACTACTACTTGTAGATCATGTATTAGTTATATATATTAATGCCATGATTCTTTCTTGGTATTGTTCTGGTATATGTCTTATGGAACAGAGGGCCTTAAATATATCCTAAACCTTGACATGGGCAATGCCTAGAACCCTTGAGGTTCTCATTAAACTTTGCGATGTCAAGGACTAGTATTAGGAATTATTATACGCCCATCTAGATTTTTGTATATTTATTTTGACAGGTCATGTGCTAGCAAAGTCGTTTGGGGAATTGTGAAGAGTTTCCCGGGATTTGAGAGACTCCAAAGATGGGGGTTTCTTTTTTATTTTATTTTCATTCCTTTCTCATTCATTTATTCGTTTTGTAATATTAATTGTATAAACTCGGATAAATAAATAAAATTTAGGGGAACTCCTATGGGGGAGGGGCAAACTACGTGCTATCTGCTCTAAATACTTGAAATGTCTGTTTGATAAATTCACCTAGAAAAAATTCCTATAGGTATTAATTAAATGGATTGTTAAGTTTAGATGCTAGATTAATAAGTTTTAAAACGTGAGATTTCCAGCATGCTCGTAGTAATTTTGTATATGTGCATTCTGCCTACAATTCTTACATTCACCGTATGACTTTCAATTCTGCGCGTTATTGAAATTTCTGCTGAATTAATCTAACATATTTGGCTACCATATCTATAGGATTAAAAAGAAAAAAGAAGAAGAATAATCTATTTTAATCAGAAACCACGCCTAAGTAAAGTTGTTTCAACATTCTAATTTATTTGGTCACTGTTTCAGAATGTTAAATCTGGTTCAGTATGTTAAAATTGTTTCAACATTTTTAAAACTAAGTAGTTACCATGCCTATAGGACTAAATAAGTTCTTTTCAGTATATTAAATCATTTAGATAGCATGCCTATAGGATTTAAATTCGTTTCAGTACATTATTTCATTTAGAAAGCATGCCTATAGGTATCAACTTGCTTTAACTTAGAAACCATGTCTTTAAGATTTACATCAGTTTTATCATTTCAAATCATAGATCCTGCCTATAGGTTCGTAAAGACAGTTTTAGCATGTTAAAACCATTAGATATCATGCTCATAAAATTTAATTAATAAATTTTCTGCATATCTATACTACTAGAAATCAAGTTTGTAAATTAATAAGGCGTTAATTTCTGAAGCATAGTTTATCACCTTGTACCTTCATTAAATGATTAAGAGGAATGTTTGAGACTGTTATGTGCTACTTGTTTAAAAGTCCCTTGTTTGTTTTTCTTGATGCTTTTCTGTATCTAATTAGGAAGTTGTAAGATTTTATTTGTCTAGACCCACATCCAAGTTAGTAAGTCCAATGCCTCTTGGACATTAAGTTGGGACGGGTAGGCATACTAAGGTACGCTAGATTTTTCATTTCTTTAGTACGCTCCTAGGAATAATAATCTAAATAACCAACTTAGGTGGGTAGTTAGACGTATATGATGGAAATTGTCCCTAGCAGAAATGACAATGACTTTGAAATTGTCTTCGGTAAATAAGCCGGGCGCTGATCCGAATAGGTTAAAATTAACCTAAGTTTAGTTCTTGTTTTATTATATGTTTGGGGTAGTTATCTAAATCACTTAATAATTATGTTTCTTTTTCTATATTCTCGTGTTAATTTTGTCTTCTCGCTGATCTCCTTTTTGTTTTAATATTTATTTTAATTGCGGTTTATATGCATGATCTTTTTTCTCACTTAGACTATTAGTAACTAACTTATCTACTTGCTTAAAATAAAGGTTTATTTGTTTAATTACTTAGTTAATAATAGGCTAATAAAACTGTTAACCCTTTGTTTATCACTTAATTCCCACATAAATAATGAATCTGATGGGGACCCACATTTGTGGACCTCGAAAGGTGCTTAACACCTTCCTTTTGAGGTAAATTGAACCCTTACCCGATTTTTGGTGACTAGACCTTTAAAATTAATTAAAATTAATTGTAGTTAGTTTAGAATGGTGCCCTAATGCGCCTTTAGTTCATTAGGTGGCGACTCTTCACTCTTTTCTATCCAAAAAGAGTTATCACGTCGATGGCCTGCTTTTCGCGAGAAAAATGGAGCGCGACAGAATGGACAATCTGCTGGAGATATTTAGGTTCTAACCATTACGGATTTTGTGTTTATGTGGGATTTTGTGATTGTTACAGAATTTATCCATCTCCTTAGAAGACTGGTGGAGCAGTACAGGGAAAGGAAGAAGGACTTGCACATGGTGTTCATCGATCTAGAAAAGGCGTAAGATAAAGTCCCTAGGGAGGTCCTTTGGAGGTGCTTGGAGGCTCGAGGTGTACCCGTGGCGTACACCAGATCAATTAAGGACATGTACGAGGGGGCCAAGACTCGCGTTAGAACTGTGGGAGGAGATTCAGAGCACTTTCCTGTGTTAATGGGGTTGCACCAGGGATCGACCCTTAGCCCGTTCCTATTTGCTTGGGTAATAGATGTATTGACGCGGCAAATACAAGGTGAGGTGCCATGGTGCATGTTATTTGCGGATGATGTAGTTTTGGTGGACGAGACTCGCGGAGGAGTTAATGCTAAGTTGGAGGTTTGGAGACAGACCCTCGAGTCTAAGGGGTTTAGGTTGAGAAGGAACAAGAATGAATATATGGAGTGCAAGTTCAGTGAGGCGACTGAGGAGGATGACGTAGAAGTGAAGCTGGATACACAGGTCATCCAAAAGAAAGGGAGTTTCAAGTATCTTGGGTCTATTATCTAGGAAAATAGAGAGATTGATGAGGATGTCACTCATCGTATTGGTGTTGGGTGGATGAAATGGAGGCTCGCATCTGGAGTCTTGTGTGATAAGAAGGTGCCTACTAAACTTAAAGGCAAATTCTACAGAGTGGTGGTCCGACCAGCTTTGTTGTATGGAGTAGAGTGTTGGCCAGTAAAGAACTCCCATATTCAAAAGATGAAGGTGGCGGAGATGAGGATGTTGCGATGGATGTGCAGGTTTACTAGGAGAGATAGGATTAGGAATGAGGATATCTGAGTTAAGGTGGGTGTGGCATCGGTGGAAGATAAGATGCGGGAAGCGAGGTTGAGATGGTTCGGACATGTGAGGAGGAGAGGCACGGATGCTCCAGTGCGGAGGTGTGAGAGGTTGGCTATGGATGGGTACAGGAGAGGAAGAGGTAGACCGAAAAAGTATTGGGGAGAGGTGATTCGACAGGACATGGCGCAGTTGCAGCTTACCGAGGACATGACCCTAGATAGGAAGGTGTGGAGGACGCGGATTAGGGTAGAAGAGTAGTAGGTAGAAGTGTGGGTAGGCTAGTAGGTAGGAGTGTTTTTCCTTATTGTCCCGACTAGTAATCGTAGGGCTAAGCTTATAGTTTCTTGTTCTTGGATTCCTCGTGGTAGTATTTGGTGGCAGTGCTCTGTTTCTGTCTGGTGTTTGTTACTACATATTACTTCCTATCGTCTCTTGTAGTTTTATCTTGTATTTTTACCCTGTATCATTGTTACGTCCTTTTTAGCCTATTTTTAGACTGTTTTGTCTTGAGCCGGGGGTCTATCGGAAATAGCCTCTCTACCTCACCCCTGAGGTAGTGGTATGGACTGCGTACACTCTACCCTCCCCAGACCCCATGCTGTGGGAATACACTGGGTATGTTGTTGTTGTTGTTGTTGTTGTTATTCTTTTCCATTAACAGTTTTTTTCTTTCTCTGATTTATTTACTAAAGTTAACTAGCTATTTATCTTATGTTTGATCCCTGCTCACCCGTTATACACTTTTTAAGTTTTCTATTGATTTAGTTATCTATTTTTATTGCTTTCCTTAAACTGTCCAATGTGTTACTACTTTTCCCTATATGCTACATGTTACCGCTTTTTATAACTGTCATTCCGCTCATATTTCTCCCACTTGGAAACTTCACACTTTCACACACTATACACGTGAGTTGTGCCTTTGCACTTCTCCAAAATTATTTCAAATACCCATTTTAGAGAGTTGGCATAGACGTGGGGTGAGCGGATAGTTTTGCTACCGTGTGACCACGTGCCTCGTCGCATAAGAAAACCTTGAGTCTGTGTCTATCCAAATCTTAGAAACTTAGGATAGTGTTGTATCTAGCCCTTTATATAAGTCATGCATGCATCAGCCATAGGTGGTTTGGCCCTAGAGGTCAACCCGCGAAATTAGCAGCCTCCTTATTGTCAAAGGATTCCCATCAACCCAAAGACAAATAATCATATTATGTTCTAAGTGATCATGACAAATTAATCCAAGCCAGTTTAATATGAAAAGAAGTTTAGAAAAGTTTGTGTTATTTCTCTTTCAGGTTGTAGAATGGAAGGCACATTGGTATTTCCCAACACTGGGATGGTTGTGGGTATTCCCCATAAATTAAGGAGATGGTGGGAAGATATGAAGAAGGAACATGGTAAAGATATTCATCGGTCCTTGGGTTTCCTGACCTCTTTGATTTATGTAGCTCCAGCTTAGTATTTCATTAAGGCTTTGTTACAATTCTGGGACCCTGAAAGGGTAGTTTTCAAGTTTAGCGATTTTGAGTTAACACCGACTGTGGAAGATATTGGAGGGTTCACTGAGGTGCGGTACCAAACTAGAGGGTTGATCTTGCCTCGCAAACAATCTGGGAAAACATTTCTGCATTATCTCGGATTGAAAAACAATCTCAAACTAGCTTGTTTGTACTTTGACTGGATTTCTTGTATGAACGTTTTGGTCGCATGGATGGTCATAAGTTTTTTCAGAAAAAGTTTTCTTGTTCTGCTGAAAAATTGGAAAAGAAGCGACTGAATGCTTTTTCCATAGCCTTGCTAGGCACTCTAGTGTTTCCAAGGGAGAATGGTAAGATTGATACTTGCCTTAGTTCGGTGGTTCAAGCTTTATATCGCGGTATTGATAATATGGAGGTCACCTTGGTACCCATGATCCTTGCTGAGATATTTAGGGCACTGTCCAAGTGCTCTAGGGGTAAGAGGTTATTCGAAGGGTGTAACCTTCTGATGTAGCTATGGGCCGTTGAGCACTTTTACAAACGGCCCAACTTGATAGACATTTTGACGAGAATGGGAAACAAGATCGACACCCATTCTCAAAGGATGATCAGGTTCAATTCTCCTATGGGTACCGAAGATTGGTTTGCTTATATGAAAGCCCATTCAGGATATCAGATTCAGTGGAAGTATTCATAGTTACCCGCCCGCACAACTTTCGTAAGAAGCAACGAGCTTTACTACATCGAGCTCATTGGGCTGAAAGGCCTCCAGCCTTACGCTCCAGTTCGAGTACTCCGCCAGTTTGGATGAACTCAAGTCATACCTCTAAGACCCCACATGGGAGGTTCTGAGCTTGAGTTTGGCTCAAAATATGAAATTCCTAAGGCCAATGAATTGCTTCAACAATGGGAAGGGTTGATGGCTGTAACCGTGGGCACCGAGTAGGCTTATTGTGCACCCGAATACTATGTGTGTCTTTTGGAGGATGCTGTAGATGCGCGACTTAGCAAATTGGGACAACCTTATGGATTTGAAGATATAAAAGAGACTACCTGGGCATGGAAGCTGTTGAATCATCATTTTGATATCACTCCTGCAATGTGGGCACAAGTTGATCCAAGATCTCTGAACCAGTACAATGGAGGCTTTTGAATTTAGGATTTTCCCTTGTCATCCCACTTTTGCCTAGCTCTACTTTATTTTTTTTCTTTTGTTTTTCTTCCTTTGTCTTTTGTTTTTTTTCATTTCCGCAAAGAATTATAGTAGATCAAAGTTTGATTTAATAAATGGTTTACTTCATTTATTATCTAACTCTAAACTTAGACTAATATTGAATATTGGCTTGGATTAAATTGTCATGAATCTTATATGTGTCGTTTTAGGCCTACCTCAGGCTCAACGAGGCCCCTTGTATTTAGGACGTTTATTTTTCGCAATCAATGTGTTTATCTTTAGAATAAATATCGTACTTCTAACTTGGTTTCTATTGATTTTGTCTTACTCTTACTCCCTTCCCAAAGGTTGATTTGTGCATGCTGGGATATCATACTAGATAAAAAGGGACTCCTCCTCCTCCTCCGAGTCCATATCGTGAAAGGAAAGATAAAATGGGTGACAATAGTGCTAGTAAGAGTAAGGAAGTCTCAGAAAGTGTTGGTGGAGACCATGATGACCTAATCTTACGAATGGAGCAGAGAATCCTTCACTTACAGGATGAACTGGCGCAAGTTCGTAATTTGTCCAAGTTGTCCTTCACTTTGAACAGTCCTCGTGACCTGACGGTCGAGGACAATACCGCCTCAAAACTCCAAACCATACCCAATGTACTACAACCACAAAATGACTTGCAGCATACTTACGCTCCTCCAAGGACTAGCCAATGTCCTCCACCACAGTATCCTACCCTCTCAGCTCCACAAAATTCCCAAACCACTCCAAATATAGTCCATACCAAGTCCCAGGAAATCATAACATGAACCCTATATACGTGGAAATCGCTCCTTTTGTCCAGCACCAGCTTGAGCCAGAGCCTTCAAAAAAAGACCGATTAATACAGAACATGGACGAAAAGTTAGAGCAGGTCACCAACAGACTGCAACATATAGAGGGAATTAGAGAGGTGAAGGGTCTGAATTATGAAGACCTGTGTATGCACCCAGACGTTGAATTGCCGGAGGGGTACAAGCCTCCCATATTTGAGTTATTCAATGGGACCGGGGATCCCAAAGCACACTTAAGAATGTACTGTGATAAGCTGGTGGGAGTAGAAAAAGATGAGAAAATACGGATGAAACTATTCATGAGAAGCCTTAACGGGGAGACCTTAACCTGGTATATTGAGCAGGATACCAAAAAGTGGTCCAGATAGATAGACATGGCCTCCGATTTTGTAGAAAGATTTGGATTCAACATGGACAACGCCCCAAATTGGTGTTACATTCAAAACCTAAAGAAGATGTCTAATGAATTATTTTGGGAATATGCCTTGAGATGGAGAGCTGAAGCGGCCAGAGCCCGACCTCTAATAGACGAGGCGCAAATGAAAGATTATTTTATTCGGGCCTAGGAACCACAATACTATGAAAAGATGGTGCTCATCACGGAAGAGAGTTTTGCCGAGATCATCCAGGTTGGGGAAAGACTAGAGGAAGGCATCAAAAGTGGTAGCATTATCAATCTGGAGGCTCTACAGGCTACCAGTAAATCCCTACAATCTGGCAGAATTGTTGAAAATCAGAAGAAAAAAGAAGTGGGCACTGTGATGATTGCATAGGATTTCAAAACCCTACCCATTCCCCAAACGTCTACAACACACCCTCCGCTATACCAACAATCTCCATACCCTATCCCTCTTTATCAAATGCCTACATACCCATAACAATTTCCCTCTCACCCCATTTATAACGCCCAGCTTTCTCAATTCCAATCTCCCCCACCTAATCCAAATTACAAACCCCGAGCCAATTTCGAGGAGCCAATTTCGAGAAAAGGCCGGTCAAGCAGTATACTCCTTTGGCTGAACTAATTACCTAGTTGTATGAAAGATTGAGGGTAGTTGGCCTCATCACTCCCATTCCCGCTTTACCTGTAGACACTCAGGCTAAATGGTATGACCCTAACAAAGTCTGTGCGTACCATTCGGGGATGAAAGGTTCACATACTACTGAAGTATGCCGCTCACTAAAGGATTGAATTCAGAAGTTGATTGATACAAAGGTTATTCAGTTAAAGGACCCAGCTCCGAATGTCACCAATAATCCACTCCCAAATCATTAGGTCTTGGAGAGGCAGTGGATCTATAAGGCTCTATTTGAGTTATCAAGAAAGTAGGGGATGTCGCGATGGTGTCACAAACATATGCTCTGGCATAGAAATAGGTTCCGTTTGATGTAGAGGTGGCTGCTCCTAAATCCCCATTTTTTGTATATTGAGCTACTCTGGTTGCTTATGATCCCCATGTAGTACCGTGGAATTATGAACGTGATATTTTGGGAAAGACAAAGGTAGTTGAGGCTGACGCCGCTCAGGGTGTGACTCGATATATGAGAATTTACACACCTAAAAATCTGGCTCAGGGAAGTTCTAGCAAGGAAAAACAACAAGTTGTGGAGGTTGAGGAGAATGGCATTTGGAAGAAGGTACAAGCAAAGTAATATTCTATGGTAGATCAGCTGAGCAAAACTTCGGCTCAAATCTCTATTTTGTCACTTTTGCAGACTTTTGAGCTCCATCAGAAGGATCTAATGAGGGTTCTTAGTGAGGCTTATGTACCGGCTAATATCACCGGTGGAGAGGTAGCCCATATGGTTGGGCAGGTATTCGAGGCTCATAAAATATCCTTTCACGAGGATGAGTTGTCGCCTCAAGGAAGAGCGCACAATGATGCTTTGTACATCACCATACAGTATGAGGATAGGGTGATAACAAAGGTATTGATTGATCCAGGCTCTGGTCTAAACATATGCCCTCTCGCCACACTAACAAGGCTAGAGGTTGACACTTCTAGGATTAAGACTTGGAGGATGAACATGAAGGCTTTCAATGGCTCTCAAAGAGATACTATTGGGGAAATTACCCTCGATACATTGATTGGACCTGGCACATTCTCCATTGTGTTCCAAGTAATGGATATCCCATCTTCCTACAATATGTTACTTGGTCGCCCATGGCTTCATATGGCAGGAGCGGTATCCTCTACTCTGCATCAATGCCTCAAGTTTGAATGGGACTATCAAGAGGTGGTGGTCTATGGTGAAAATGGGCACTCTATATACGCGGTGGAAGGAAAAGAGAGATTGGACGGAGAAATGTTCCACACACTTGAAATGGTGGGATTTGTTGGAGAGGGACCATGGTGGAGCAGCACGATCATGAATATGTTTCTTCGCTCAGGGTTCGTACCTAATGGCGGCTTGGGGGAAAATCTGAAAGGCATAATGAAACCAATACAGAACACTCATAGGAGACCACGTTAGGGTTGAGTTATCTTGGCACTGCACAAGAGTACAAAGATTGGAAGTCACCCATGGGCGGATTCTATTATCCTTCGCCAGGATCGATACCGCCATTGCATCAAACTTTTGTCTCTGCAGGATTTCTTGATGATGGTGAAGATGATGTGCTAGAAAGCTTAAGAGGTCTATTCCTGACAGAGATAGATGAAGAGGGTTGCAACGTCATCATCAATTAGAAGAGAGGAGGAGTTCCTAAATAGAGCAATTATCCCAAAGCCACTCTCAGCAACTGGACTTCCACTACTTCTAGGGCCCGCCGAGCACTTGGGTAGATGCAGAAGATTTTATTGTTTTCAATAAATAGGCTCGATTTCGAGTTTACTTTCATGTTATTTACTATTTTGAAGGCACTCAGCTTTTTTTAATAAAGGGTTTTCTCTTCAGTATATTAATATCCTTTATTTATGTTTTCTTTTCTTTCTTTCTTTTTCAGCAAAATTACTTTTAAAAATGTTGAATCTGAGACTGTGACAGGTAATGAGACTGTGCAACATAATATAAGCGAACTAGAAGAGGTAGAAGAAGCTGAAGTATCGGAAGAACTCGATAAAAAGGTTGAAGAGTTTGAAGATAAACCTAAGGCAAACCTGGTGGATACAGAGGTAGTGAACTTAGGGGACACGGAAGTGGCTAATGAAACGTACGTCAGTGTTTACTTATCTGAAAATGAGAAAAAGGAATACGTTTGGGTTTTGAAAAAACACAAAGACGTCATTGCTTGCTCCTATGCAGATATGACAGGATTGAGCACTTCGATTGTATCCCACAGACTGCCCACTGATCCATCTTGTCCTCCTGTCAAAAAGAAACTCAGAAAGTATAAACCTGATCTGAGCTTGAAGATTAAAGAGGAGGTGGCAAAACAAGTTGAGGCTGGAATCATTCGAGTGACTGAATATCTGACTTGGCTGGCCAATATCGTACTTGTTCCCAAGAAAGATGGTAAGGTCATAGTCTGCGTTGACTAAAGGGATCTTAATAGAGCCAACCTTAAGGACAATTTTCCACTCCTTAATATACACATCTTGATCGATAATTATGCCAATCATGAAACACAATCATTCGTGGATTGTTTTTCCAGTTATCATCAGATTAAGATGCATGAGGATGATGCTGAGAAGACTGCTTTCATTACACCCTGGGGAGTTTATTGTTACAATTTTATGCCTTTCGGGTTGAAAAATGCTGGAGCTACATACATGAGGGACATGACTACCATTTTTCATGACATGATCCACAAGGAAATTGAAGTTTATGTGGATGATGTTATCATAAAATCCAAGAAGGGTTCAAGTCATTTGGACGATCTCGAGAAGTTCTTCAATAGGCTACGAAAGAACAATCTGAAGCTGAACCCGAAAAAGTATGCCATTGTAGTCCCTGCGGGAAAGTTATTGGGTTTTATTGTCAGTCATCGCAGAATAGAGTTCTACCCAACAAAAATCAAAGCCATCAAAGAGCTTCCGCCACTGAAAAATAAGAAAGAGGTAATGAGTTTCTTGGGCTGCCTCAACTACATCAGTCGCTTCATAGCCCAATCCACTATCATCTGTGAGCCGATTTTCAAGTTATTGAAAACGGATGCTACCACAAAATGGACGTCAGAGTGTCAGTAAGTGTTTGAAAAAATAAAGGATTATCTGTCTAATCCTCCTATATTGGTCCCTCCTGAGCCAGGTAGGCCGCTACTGTTGTATTTATCTGTGATGGATAATACTTTCGATTGTATTCTAGGGCAACATGATGGAACAGGGAAGAAGGAGCAGGCTATATAGTACATGAGTAAGAAGTTCACATCATATGAGGCTCGTTACTCTTTGTTGGAATGCACGTGTTGTGCATTGACTTGGGCAGCCCAGAAGTTGTGACATTATCTCTCTGCATACACTACTTACTTGATCTCGAAAATGGATCAACTAAAGTACATCTTCCAGAAGCCTATGCCTACCGGGAAGCTCGCTAAATGGCAGATTTTATTGAGTGAATTTGACATAGTTTATGTCACTCAGAAGGCCATGAAAGCACAGGCGTTGGCAGATCACCTGGCTGAGAACCCCATAGATGATGGATATGAACCCTTGAAGACTTATTTTCCTGATGAGGAAGTGGCATTTGTGGGAGAGGACATATTTGAAATATACGATGGTTGGAGGATATTATTTGATGGAACCGTGAACTTCAAAGGGGTAGATATTGGATCTATTTTGATCTCAAAAACTGGCCAGCATTATCCTGTATCAGCCAAACTCAGGTTTTCTTGAACCAACAATATGGCTGAATACGAAGCTTTCATTTTAGGGCTTCGGCTAGCCATTGACCTGAATGTCCAAGAGGTATTGGTAATTGGGGACTCAGACCTGTTGATTCATCAAGTACAAGGGGAATGGGCTGCCAAGAACAGGAAACTCCTGCCATACATAGATTCCATACAAAAATTATGCAAGAGGTTTGTCAAGATAAAATTCAAACATGTTGCGCGAATCCAGAATGAGTTCGCTGATGCTTTGGCCACTTTGTCTTCTATGATTCAGCATTCGGACAAGAATTATATTGATCCCATCCCTATTCATACTCACGAGCAGCCTGCATATTGTTTTTATGTCGAAGAGGAGTTAGATGGCAAGCCATGGTATGTTGATATCCAGGGATACTTAAAAAATGGAGATTATCCGAAGAATGCCACAAGTATTCAAAAGCACACTATTCGGAGGTTAGCAAACCAATTCTTCTTAATCGGAGAAATCTAGTACAAGAGGACTCCTAATTTAGGGCTGCTGAGGTGTGTTTATTCTAGAGAAACTTCTAGTTTGATTGAAGAAGTCCATGCTGGAACTTGCGGCCCTCACATGAACGGATTTACCTTGGCCAAGAAAATATTGAGATCCGGATACTTTTGGTTGACTATGGAGATGGATTGCATTCGTTATGTGCAAAAATGTTATCAATGCCAAATGCATGCTGACATGATTCGAGTTCCTCCAAACGAACTCCATGTCACCAGCTCCCCTTGGCCATTTGTAGCTTGGGGTATGGACGTTATTAGTCCTATCAAACCTGCTCATCCAATGGACATAAGTTCATTCTTGTTGCTATTGATTATTTCACCAAGTGGGTCGAGGCTACCTCACATAAGTCTGTCATGAAGAAAGTTGTAGCTGATTTGTCTGAGATCATATTATCTGTCGATATGGAGTTCCTGAGTAAATTATTACAGATAATGGAACCAATCTCAACAGTGATCTGATGAAAGCAACGTGTGAGCAGTTCAAGATCAACCATCGAAACTCTACAACATTTAGTCCACAGATGAACGGAGCAGTTGAGGCTGCGAACAAAAACATCAAGAGGATATTGCGTAAGATGATTGATAATTACAGACACTGGCACGAGAAGCTACCCTTTGGATTGTTGGGATATCGTACTACAATGAGGACTTCTACAGGGGCCACTCCTTATATTCTGGCGATGGTACTGAAGCTGTGATACCTGCTGAAGTAGAGATGCCTTCTCTAAGGATCATTCAGGAAGCAGAACTAAGTGATGTTGAATGGGTGCGAGGTAGAATGGAAAAACTAGCACTCATTGATGGGAGGAGAATAAATGCAATTTGTCACGGTCAACTCTATCAGAATAGAATGGCCAAAGCTTTCAACAAGAAGGTCAGACCAAGGCATTTTACACCGGGGCAACTTGTCCTAAAATGGATCTTTCAAATCAAGACGAGGCAAAAGGAAAATTTGCACCAAATTGGCAAGGTTCTAACATGGGCCATCGGGTTCTGACATGAGGAGAACTCGTACTAGCGGAAATGGATGGTGAAGTGTGGCCCAAGCCTATCAATTCCGACGTTGTCAAGAGATACTTCATCTGAGAATTTAAGAGAAAGTTATTTTTGTTATGCTTCCTTACCTTGTAATTAGAACTACATTTGACCTGACCTTTTTATTTTCTTTTCATTCCTTTCTCATTCATTTATTCGGTCTGTAATATTCATTGTATAAAATTGGATAAATAAATGAAATTTAGGGGAAATGCTTTGGGGAAGGGGCAAACTACGTGCTATCTGCTCTAAGTAATTGAAATGTCTGTTTGATAAATTCACCTAGAAAACATGCCTATAGGTATTAATTAAATGGATTGTTAAGTTTAGATGCTAGATTAATAAGTTTTAAAACGTGAGATTTCCAGCATGCTCGTAGTAATTTTGTATATGTGCATTCTGCCTACAATTCTTACATTCACTGTATGACTTTCAATTCTGCGCGTTATTGAAATTTCTGCTGAATTAATCTAACATATTTGGCTACCATATCTATAGGATTAAAAAGAAAGAAGAAGAAGAAGAATCTGTTTTAATCAGAAACCACGCCTAAGTCAAGTTGTTTCAACGTTCTAATTTATTTGGTCACTGTTTCAGAATGTTAAATCCGGTTCAGTATGTTAAAACTGTTTCAGCATTTTTAAAACTAAGTAGTTACCATGCCTATAGGACTAAATAAGTTCTTTTCAGTATATTAAATCATTTATATAGCATGCCTATAGGATTTAAATACGTTTCAGTACATTATTTCACTTAGAAAGCATGCCTATAGGTATCAACTTGTTTTAACTTAGAAACTATGTCTTTAAGATTTACATCAGTTTTATCATTTTAAATCATAGATCCTACCTATAGGTTTGTAAAGACAGTTTTAGCATGTTAAAACCATTAGATATCATGCTCATAAGATTTAATTAAGAAATTTTCTGCATATCTATACTACTACAAATCAAGTTTGTAGTTTAATAAGGCGTTAATTTTTGAAGCATAATTTATCACCTTGTACCTTCATTAAATGATTAAGAGGCATGTTTGAGACTGTTATGTGTTACTTGTTTAAAAGTCCCTTGTTTGTTTTGCTTGACGCTTTTCCGTGTCTAATTAGGAAGTTGTAAGATTTTATTTGTCTAGACCCACATCCAAGTTAGTAAGTCCAATGCCTCTTGGACATTAAGTTGGGACGGGTAGGCATACTAAGGTACACTAGATTTTTCATTTCTTTAGTACGCTCCTAGGAATAATAATCTTAATAATCAACTTAGGTGGGTAGATTGACGGATATGATGGAAATTGTCAGCAGAAATGACAATGACTTTGAAATTGTCTTCGGTAAATAAGTCGGGCGCTTATCCGAATAGGTTAAAACTAACCTAAGTTTAGTTCTTGGTTTATTATATGTTTGGGGTAGTTATCTAAATCACTTAGCAATTAGGTTTTTTTTTCTATATTCTTGTGTTAATTCTGTCTTCTCGCTGATCTCCTTTTTATTTTATTATTTATTTTAATTGCGGTTTATATGCATGATCTTTTTTCTCGCTTAGACTATTAGTAACTAACTTATCTACTTGCTTAAAATAAAGGTTTATTTGTTTAATTACTTAGGTAATAATTGGCTAATAAAACTATTGACCCTTTGTTTATCACTTAATTCCCACATAAATAATTAATACGGCGGGGACCCACATTTATGGACCTCGAAAGGTGCTTAACACCTTTCTTTCGAGGTAACTTGAACCCTTACTCGATTTCTGGTGACGTAGACCTTTAAAATTAATTAAAATTAATCGTAGTTAGTTTAGAACGGTGCCCTAACGCGCCTTTAATTCGTTAAGTGGCGGCTCTTCACTCTTTTCTAACCAAAAAGAGTTGTCACGTCTATGGCCCGCTTTTCACGAGAAAAATATGGCGTGACAATGTGTTGAAGTACTCTACTTTCCATATTGATTTCATGAGATATACTTGCCACTACTTTGAGTCAGTCTATGATACCTACTAATACATAGTATTTGTACTGATGCTACTCCTGCACTTTTTTTTTGAGTGCAGACTGTATTGCAGAGAGTTCAATGCGACCGCGTATCTAGCACCACCAGTTGATCGATTCGAGAGTGAACTATGCCTATCAAGGCAGCCACATATCTTTCTAGTGCTTCATGTCTATCTTTCAGATATTATTATATTTATTAGTTGATTTTGGATATTCTTAGACATTGTTTAGCTAGAGTCCTTTGTACGATAACTTTCAAATTTTGGTAATGTTGTAGCTTAATTTTCGCACCTTATCTATTGATTAGTTGAGACTTTCTTATCTTGAATTGCCGTATTATTGATAGAATGAATTGGTTGTGGCTTGGGTTAGTTGGTAAGATATTGTTCGCCCACTGGGGATGTTAGTGTGGGTGTCACTCACGGTTATTTGAATTGTGATAAAAACCTTCTCAATAAGCATGATCAAATCGATAATAAAACATTAAAGCTGCATGGACATCTTTGATTCATTGCCCTTGCAAAACTCATTCTCATTTTTTTACTAGTATAAGGATTCCTTACTGTCAAATTAACTTTCCTAAGGCCTTGCTCTACTCTCAAGCTAGTTTCATGACTTAAAAGTAGTTCATAGAGATCAACTATGGAGATAGCTTCTTCCCTGTAGATAATTGAAACAACTAACGCATCATAATCTAGGCCTAAACCAGCAGGGATATATAACATGACATTGTTATCGCTGACAGGTTGTTCCATTATAGCAAGGCTATCAGTGATAGATTTTATTTTTTAAAGATGATGGAGTTTTATGGATGAAGATCCTTTCTTTGTGGTCTGCAATTGAAGTTAGAGTAGCATTAGTCATGCCTTCGATCCAAATGCAAACATCGTTTCTAAAGTTTTCCAGACTTCCATGTCTGAGACACACCCCACAACTTGTGCCAAAATACTCTTAGTGAAAAACAAAATTACCTTACTAAGGAGTAATTATGTTTCTGCCATGCTAAATACGTAGGATTCACAACTGCTTCACCTGAATGTTCATCGATTGGACTGTTGGGATGAACTTTTCTTTACACTTTTTTGAGCCATCAACGTGCCCTTCTAAGTCATGGCCTCTTAATTAGCATAGGTAAAATATTGAGACACCTATAATACATAGTTACTTCTATCACATTTAATCAAATTTGGGTGTGTGCGCGAAGTTGAACAAAGTTACTAATTAATCGATTGACCATGGTCTAAGGAACGAATATTTACTTTAATATGGTACGTACCATGAAAGAATTTGATGAGGATCCTCTTCATTATGCATTTTCTCTATTTCCCCAAGTTCCTATTTGGATGGAAGCCACATGTCATAATTAAGAATTAAAGGTTGAGATTTAATTACCTAAATCAAGATTCTAACCATGATTAGAGTAACAAATCATTTCTTTATATACCTTTAAAACAAATTGTCAATCCAACAATTCTAGCTAAAATTATCTCATAATTTTATTTAAAAACTTCACTATTTTCCATTTTATTACGAACTGTTGTTTTCTTCTTTTTTCTGGAACAAAAATTTTCTTTTTGTCTTTTTTTGTCATCTACGAGGTCTTATTTTATTTTTTCCCTCTTCTTTACTTCTTTACATGTGGCGTCCATCCAAGTAGAAATTTGGCAAAATGAAAAGAATGAGTAATGGAGAGAAGCTCATCCAAAAGAATTTAGGCTGAGTTGATGTTCTTCCGATGATTCATTTAGATGAGCGATATATGAGAATATTCAAATATACAAATAGGAGAGGACTTAGAGTCCTAAGGTAATTGGGAGAGTATCTAAACTCCGTCTACAGTAACTATATTCAAATATTCAAAAGATTCACATTGTTACACATGATTGCTATATATCCTAATTGTAATCGTCAAGTTGCATATTTAGTGTATAATAAATGTTGTACATTATTTATATAGTATTATATTATCTATAATTGGTAAAAATAATAATAAGGATTCGAGTTATTTTGATGGCATAATACATAAATAGACACTCAAACATAGCTTCACCTGACAAGTAAGCACTCCAACTTTGAGTATCACATCTAGACACCTTAACTTATTCTCACTGTGTCGGTTGAATACTCCAACTTACAAAATAATTATCTAAACACCTTCAAAATTGGTGTACCACATCAGCGTCAAGTGTCGACAAGGCACAACAAGGATGAGTTTGAGTGTTTAGTTACCAGTTGTAACCAAATTGAGGCGTCTTGATGTGTACTCTCAATGTTGAAGCACTTACTTGCTAACTTAATCCAATTAAGAGTGTCTATTTGTGTATAATGTCTAATTTTATTGTGGGCTTTATTGAGGTTTTTTGTAGTGTAAAAATTTCCTTATTATTTGGTATTCTTACGTATATGTATAATTAAGGCAAATAGTTCATAACTAATAGCCCGAAACATTTGGTCACTAAATCACATGCATATATAATGTATTTATGTTGTATTAGTAGTATATAACAATATATATATATGATGTATAACTATATATAAAAGATGCATATATATTCATATATACTGTTATATAATATTTATACATTATTATACAATATATATGCAATATATCTATATTATATAAATTGTATATAACCATTTATTTATGACGTATAAATAATGTATCCATATTATTATACACAAAATCAAATAAAGAAGGAAAAAATGGTCATTTATTCTAATATTAATTTAATTAGATAACAAATTTATCGAAATAAATATAAAAAAATCAAATTTTAGGAGTAGAAGAGAGAAAAATAAGTGTTGGGATGATCAACCACCATCTCAAATTACAAGGTCAAATTCATGTGCACATATGGTAGAGATATCCTTTCCTGACCCATAATAATCAACTCCCCTACGTTTACAGTAAAACTAGAATTCTTTCTATTGATTGGAATATCAGATTTTTGAATCTTATTGCTAAACTTCCTCACTTTTCAACTTTGATGTTTACATTAAGTATTAGTTACCTTGATGCTTTGATTTCAGTAACCAACAATGATTTGGAGCATATTATGCTTGAATATAACAATATTTATTGCGGTTCTGCTAAACTAGCAAGGATCTTCTGACCGTTTTCCTTCCCATTGAGTACTCCGGCGAAAAGTACTTTCAGTTCTAATGACTCTAAAACCAAGAATCAATGATTTGTTGATGGTTTGAATTCTATTCAGTTGCAGAACTTGGAGGTGAATTCACTGACGGTTCTTTATTTGAAGGTGAGAGAGTCGAAGAGCTAATTAGGATAATAAATGGATAGTTGAACTGTTTTGGGTAAAAGGTATCACTGAATGGTCAGTTTGATTAATTTACTCTTATTATTATGATTTGTCCTGAAACATTTATTTTGCATGTTGTTCATGCATGTAAAGTGTTGGCTCATAAGTATAAAAAGAAACCATATTGGGTGATTATGTTGATATAATGCACGTTCTTGTTACCTATAGATCCCTTATATAAAATGATAAATTTTCTTTGATGTCTTTCTTTTCTTGAATTTTGTAGTAATGACTTGTGGCATATCCTTGTAATTGATACAAGTGCGAACCATAACATGAGAAAATGATGGTTAAAGTTCACAAGTTAAGCATCAAATTAAAAGGTATCCAATTTTAGAAGATACACAACTATCTATTTTGGAAGAAGTTGTCGCAGGATGATTAATTTTTGTTAGGATTATTAGGCAATGAATTTGATTAAATTGGCATTAACATAAAATGTTTTATTCAATGTCGTCTACTGAAAGATTAGGAGAAAATGAGATTTCTTGTCCTTTTATAATTTAAATAGAAGAAAATGACCTTTTCAGATCTCTTATATGTAAACTGAAGATTTGTTATAAAAATGACATAACATTATAAAAAGTTTGTAAAAAGCTAGAAAATGATTTCTCCCTTATCATAATGGATTTGATTAAATAACAATTAAAAATATTTCAATAGGCATCTGATTCCAACAACATATATTTGATGTGTTGATTGTTTAATCTGTGAATGGGAGAAAGTACACTTTGGACACCAATAATATGTCAATTAGTGAAAGAAGGTTGTATAGGAAGGGGATGTGGAGAAGCACCAACCAGGGGTAGGGCTTTAGTTTTTGGACAGGTTCTTTATAGGTTAAAGTCCCCCGCACCACCAGAGGATCATGTCAGCATAGCAGAGGAGGTAGCGACACCAGTTCAAGAAGGTGCTCACCTTCTTCTTTAGATATGCAAGCGCAAATATTGACTCTACTGAGCGATTTGGTAGGGACTTCGTAGGCACCCTCAGTTCAGATAGGTCAGAATCTATGGGTACAACATGTTGTTGTTGTGGCTCCATGTATGGATGAGGCTTCTGAGACTGGGATATTCCTGTAATTTGTGACTGGGCCGGTAATGACTGGGGATGAGCACGATCAGTTTTGGAGGTTCACCAAGATAAAGCTTCCTATTTTCTATGGTACCAAGACTGAGGATGTTTATGAGTTTATTATTGATTGTCATGAGAGGCTCCATAATATATGGGAAGTAGAGAGATATGGGGTGAATTTTGTAACTTTTTAGCTGCATATGGATGAAAAATTATGTTGGAGAGCTTATGTAGGGAATAGGCCAGCTGGGTCGCCTCTGTTGACTAGGACTTAATTCTATTCTATATTTTTGGAGAAGTACGTCACTGGTACTTTGTGGGATAGGTGGAGAAATGAGTTTTCTAGTGTTGAGCAGGGCAGTTCTTTTGTTGAAACCTATGAGGTCTAATTTCACTCACTATCAATGTATTCTTTACAGCTGTTGCACATGGAGGAGGAAAGGATTCATCGATTTTTCAAAGGGTTGAATGAGGGATTTTAGCTTTCAACTCTTCAAATGATGTCTTTTGGGAGGACTGTTCAAGAAATGGTTGAGTATATTAGGAATGTGGAGGGGGTGAAATAGGATGGTTATGCTAAGTTTGCTGAAAAGAAGGCTCAAAAGGGTGATAGCTACAATGGCTCTTTCTCTAAAGGCTCGGTTTCTCAAGGGTAATTTGGACGCCTCATTCAGTCAGCCATGCAGGTATTATCTAGGGTTCCTCCAGAGACCAGCCAACATTCTACATATCATAGTGGGTGTGTTACTTCTTAGGCTTCAGTTCAGCAGCCTACCTTGGAGAGGGCATGTTATGAGTGCGGTGATATTGGGCACATTTGGAGGTGGTGTCCCAGGTACAAGCAGAGCGGTCAATCATCTTAGCATGAGGTTCCCTAAGCCCCAGCTCAAGCAAGTAGAGGAGATGGTACTCATGGTAACGATCATCCTCAGGGTAGGCGTGGTAGCCACACAAAAGGTAGAGGTGGCACCCAACCCAACTGAGGTGGTGGATATGCTAGTAGAGGTGGTACACAACCCAACAGGAGTGACATTGTAACGACTGGGTCCATCATTACGGGTAGTCCAATCATGCCAAGTGTTAGAGTTAGAAAACTCCGAGTTTGGGAGTTTGAAATTCTGGGCTAGGCTAGCCTCGGCCGATTTTGGAGCGAGGTGGAGTCTAGGGAAATCCGGGTATGGATTGGACTAGGTGTCTTGGGTTAAGCATGTTTTCCTCATAGCCAAGACTTAGAGGAGTCCGGGGGACTTTTCAAAATCAAATTTATGTAAGTAGAACTCCGGAATTGCGTTAGATGTGAAAGGGTTGCTTCAGGTCATCGGGAGAAGCAAGTGTGTTGTGAAATGGACAAAACTGGCATATTTCCAAATATTCTATCCATGACGAGCGTGACTTTGCGCGATAGCGGCCACCGCTATAGTAGTGGAAATTACCGCTATAGCGGCGGTCAAAGGGCGGTCAACCTGGTTAAGGCCGCTATTGCAGCAGTCGACCGCTATAGCAAGAACGCTATAGCTGAGCAGGGACCGCTATAGTGGGCCGATGAGGTTTTAATGCAGAAATATTCCCCAAAACATCAGTTTTCACAAGTTCATTTTGGGAGAAGGGCGAGGCGATTCCAGGCATTTTTCCTTATTCTTCCGTCAAAAATCTTCCCTAAGGTAAGTCTTTCGTTCCCCAAACTCTATAATACGTTTCCTATGCGGTAGAATTGCTAAGAGGGAAATTGGGGAAGGGTTGGAATGACCTAGGGATGGTGGAATTTGGGGAAAGAAGGGGATTCCAAGCATGTGGTTCTTGGGTATTGTTAATAGTATGTTATTATGATCATAGATTGTTAAATTCTCTGTTTTATCCATAAAAATGATAGAACTAGGAGATTTAACGATGAAAAGCTCGGGAAAAGGGTGGGATGATCATGGGTGGCCTGGGATTTGGGGATTTGGTATACTCTGGGTAATGTGCAGTCCTTCTGTGTTAATTGTATGTATTGTGTGTTACTTTTAGACCAAGAATGAGAAAGGAATTTTGGTAAAAAGGATGTGAAACCACGGATTCGGGCCTGTAGGACCGCCAGGTATGCCTCCACGGAGCCAAAAATGCACGGTCGCAACTGCTTGGCGCCCAGGTAGCCTATGTTTTCATGAGTAGTTATACCTGTTTACTTTCCATACTTGTTGTGTAGTAGAAACGAAGAAACCATGTTTTAGGCCTCCGAGCACGGAGGCTGGCAGATTCGAGTTTGGTTGTGTTGTTTCTAGGATGTACGGAATGGCTGGTCTTGTGAATGGTATTATGTGTTCAACTTATTCATATTGTCGTGATAAAATAATGGGTTGAGGGACTAGCATGTCGGGAAGGTCCAGGGAACCGGGGAAGTGTTTGGGAGCATGGGAAGCGGGAATAGGAAGCTCCTAGGTGGGGTTTCAGGAATGTTTATTGCTTGAGTCTTAGCGGCGGTATGGCTAAGGTTAGAACATGGAAGCGTGTCGCATGCTTGTGTGTTTATCTAAAAAGGGAAATCACTAGTTACATGTTATAATAAAAATGGTGAACCGGGGAATAATCTTCGGCGGGATTTAACGGTTCATCGGTTACCTGGAAATGGGGTAGGTAATGGCTTATGATTTTCCGTGAATGTTGTATATTCATATACTCATGTCTAAGTGATTGGATGCTTTACATTGCTTAAGAAAGTTGTGTGGAATGTCTAGGTTCCTGTTTATAGTCTGTGTTGAACGGTGTTTACTTGTTGGTCTTCCAAGTTGTGTGTGTTCATCTATTGACTGTGGTTATTGACATTTGGTTAGCTCGGGTACCACACCTGGTACAGGTTACTATTTGGTTGGAACGGGTACCACGCCTGGTACAAGTTATATTTGGTTGGCACGGGTACCACGCCTAGTATAGGTTACTAATTGGTTGCCTCGGATACCATGCCTAGTACTGGTTACTATTTGGTTGCCTCGGGTACCATGCCTAGTACTGGTGCACTTTATTGCATATTGCATGTTGACTTTGTATTACATTGATAGTTATTGGTTCGTGTGTAGACCGGGTTGTTTTACTGAATGTAATACCTGATATTGGTTCTGTGAGTGGACCGGGTTGTTTATTGAAAAGTTCTATTGTTTGGTGGTCTTTGAGTGGCCAGGAACTATTGTATAACTGATGTGTTGGTCTTGGTGTAGGCCGGGTTGTTATGTCATGTTATGAGTTTAGTCTTGGTGTAGGTCGGGTTGTTATATAATGTTATTAGTTTGGTCTTTGTGTAGGCCGAGTTGTTATGTCATGTTATGAATTTGGTCTTGGTGTAGGCCGGGTTGTATTATTATGTTATTAGTTTGGTCTTGGTGTAGGCCAGGTTGTTACATCATGTTATGAGTTTGGTCTTGGTGTAGACTGGGTTGTCATGTTAACACCTAGATGTGTTAGAGGGGATTCGGGTGGGTCCGAACTATGTAAAAGAGGTTATGAGTTCATGTTTTATTGTCATTAAGTGTACTAATGACGGTCAAGGATTAATTGTGTTAATAAGCATAAGGATGGGTCTTGGGGTAGACCGGGTAGCCTGTTGAACACTTAGGTGTGGCTAGAGGATCCTTGGAGGGTCCGGGTTTTGGGATGAGAAAGGGATTTAGATATAATTCTGTTGTTGTCATTGAATGTGTCAATGGTTGCTAGGTGAGTTGCATGTGGTTGGTAAATATAGAGGTAGACAAAAAGTCTGGGCGTGGTTATTGGTTAATATAACTAGGTGGTAAAGCTGTCCTAGAGGTCCGGGAAAGTTTGGAAAATGGTAGGTAATACTTGGGTATAATAACGGTTTGGTTGAGCCGCTAGCCGGGTCAAGTTTGAATATTTAGTCAAGGTAGTTGACTGGGGTAAAGGTTAAATGTGACTTGAGAAGTATACGTGTCAAGGTGACTTGGGAAGTCTAGGTGACTAGGTGACTTGGGAAGTCCTAGATGTCAGGGTCAAGGTTAAGGGTTAAGGAGGGAGCTATAATTTTTATTTCATGTCCTTCCCTGTTTTTCTTATATGATGGTAGGAATGGATTCGGGTCGACCGATGATGCCTACCAGTACGTGTGTTTGTACTGACTCAACTCTTGCTATACCTTTTTTGTATAGTCTCGTTGTAGGTTGGTGAGGTTTCATAGGTTCACGACGATGAGGGTCTCCAACAACTTCTGTCTTTGATTCCATGGCGGAAGTTGGGTCTTTTATCTCTTTGTGTCATCTTGTAGAAGCTCTTGTACCTGTTTAGACTAGATCCTAGGGAGGGGTTTAAATATTGTAAAGGTTTTTTCTGCAATTTCTCATGTAGCCTTTTCTGAACAGGATTTGTAAAGGAAAGGATTTCAGTTATGTATAAAGGTGGCTTAAGTTAAAGGTTTACTTTAATTTCTGCATGTTACCTGTTAGATGGGTGGTAAGGGTTCATCTATCTAGGTGATTAGAGTAGGCGCCCGCACGGCCCGGTAGGTCAGGTCGTGACAGACATGTAGGCAGATTGTTGGTCTCATTTCTATGCTTTTTCAGGAAGATCCGAGGTTGAGGTATCTGATGCAATGATCATAAGTACTATTCAAGTTTGTGACCAAATTTCTACAACCTTATTCGATCTAGGTTCTACCTTTCTTATGTGTCTACCCATTTTTCTATAGGATTGAACATGATATGTGATTTACTTGATGTTCATGTTCATGTGTCTATCCCTGTTAGTGATTTCATAATTGTTGATAGAGTCTACCATTCTAGTTTTGTTATAGTCATAGGGTATAAAACCTGGGTAGACATAGTGATTCTTGAAATTGTGGATTTTGATGTTATTTTAGGGATGATATGGTTATTGCTTATCATGCGATTTTAGATTGTAATGCTAAGACAGTTACAATAGCAATGATTTGTATATCTAGACTTGAGTGAACGAGTGACTGTAGCACTATTTCTAAAAAAAGTTATATCCTTCATTTGTGCCAAGAAACTAATAGAGAGTGGTGTTTGGCATTTTTAGTGCATCTTCGGGACACAAGTACAGAAGTTCCTTCCATAGGGTCAGTTTTTATAGTCTATGAGTTCTTGGATGTGTTTCCTATGGATTTACTTGGCATGCCGCCAGATCGTGATATTACGTTTTGCATTGAGATGGAGGCTAAGACTCATCATATTTCTATTCTGCCATATTGGATTGCATCGGCTGATTTGAGAGAGTTGAAAGCTTAATTGCAAGACCTTCTTAGTAATGGATTTATTCGTCTGAGTACCATATTGTGGGGTGCTCCTGTGTTGTTTGTGAAAAATAAATATGGGAGCATGAGTATATGCATAGACTGTCATTAACTTAACAAGGTCACTATCAAGAATAAGTAACATATCCCCCCTGCATAGATGACTTGTTTGATCAACTTCAGGGTGCGTTAGTAATCTCCAAGATCGATTTGAGGTTTAGGTATCATCAGTTGAAGAGTTAGGTTGAGGATATACCTAATACTGCTTTTCGAACTAGGTATAGGCATTATGAGTTTTTAGTGATGTCTTTTGGACTTACTAATGCCCTAGCTACCTTTATGAGTTTTATGAATAGAATCTCTAAGCCGTATTTGGATTCTTTTGTAATTAGGTTTATTGGCAACATCTTGATGTATTCTAAGAGTAAGGAAGATCATGAGAACCATTTGAGAGTTATGTTGGGATTGTTGAAAGAGAAGAAATTGTATGCTAAATTTTTTAAGTGTGAATTTTAGCTGATATTTGTGTCCTCCTTGGGGCATGTGGTTTCAAAGGAGGGGATTATGGTTGACTTTCAGAGAGTGGAGGCAGTTAAGAGTTGGGCTAAGCCCACTTCAGCGACTGAGATTTGCAGCTTTGTGGGTTTGGCTAGCTAATACCATATATTTTTGAAAGGATTCGCTTCTATTGCTTCCCAGCTGACTCATTTGACTCAGAAAGATGTACCACAATACAAGTCTAATGAGTGTTAGGAGATCTTTCAAAAGCTCAAGACTTTATTGACTACAACTCCCATCCTTGCATTTCCTGTAGAGGGTAAGGTTTTTATTGTTTATTGTGATGCTTCACATTCTGGTTTGGGGGATGTTTTTATGCATGATAAGAAAGTCATTGCATATGCTTCTAGGCTGTTGAAAATACATGAGAAGAACTATCCTGTGAATGACTTAGTATCGACAGTGATGGTGTTGTCTCTTAAGATTTAGAGGTACTATATTTATGGTGTTCGTTGTGAGGTATTTACAGACCATCACAGTTTCCAAGATGTGTTCACGCAGAGGGATCTTAACTTGAGGCAGCAGAGATGGACAGAACTGCTAAGGACTATGATATTATCATCTTATACCATCTGGGTAAAGCAAATGTGGTAGCAGATGCTTTGAGGAGGAAGTCGGGGAGTATGGGTAGCCTGGCTTGTTTGGAGGCTACAAAGTGTCCATTCGCTAGAGTGGTCAAACTCTAGCTTACAATTTTATGAGGCTTAATATGATGGAGTCTGGTGGAGTTTTGGCTTGTGATGAGGAAAAATCTTCATTTCTAGAGCAGATTAAGGCCAGATAGTTTGAGGATGCTAAATTGAGCATGATTTGTCATAAGGTCTTGTAGGGGGATGCCAAGGAGGCCATGATTAATGATGAGGGTGTGTTGAGGATTAGGGGTCGCATGTGTGTTTCCCGTGTTGATGATCTGATTAAGGCTATCCTTACAGAGGCTCATAGTTCGAGATACTTCATACATCATGCACCACCAAGATGTATCATGATCTGAGATAGCACTATTGGTGGGGTAGGATAAAGTGTGACATTGTTGATTTTGTTGCCCATTGTTTAAATTGTCAGCAGGTTAAATATGAGCACTAGAGACTAATAAGTCGGTAATCTACCAACTTATTGAGCCTTTAATCATGAACTAACGCTATGTTTTGATAAGATTTATAGGTTCTTATGGCCTTTATTGATATGAATGCAGGCACTCTTGGTTAAAAGTATAAAATAAGAAATTGGACCCAAAAGAGATCAAAAGGAGTTGAATTATGAAGTTGATTAAGAGAGATGAAGATTCTGCGAAGAGGTGCAGCCACCATGTGACACACATGATGCTTGGTGCAGTCCGCACCTCTCTCCACATGAATATCAATGGAAGAAGAAGAATATTCTAAGGGGTACAACCGTTGTGCGACAAGCACAATGCCTGGTGCGGTCTGCACCCTACTTTGTGCAACACCCAAACTTCAAGCAAAGTCACTGGTCCGCTGGGAAAAATCTGTGTGACACGCACAATGAGACGGTGGAAACGCATATCGCGGTGCACAACTTCCGAGGGGCATATTTGTCAACTTTTATGTGATGAATTGGGAACATTCTAAAATTCAATTTAGGCATAGTTTTTCATAGTTTTGGATAGTTTTTGAGTATTGAAAAAGTTTTCTCTCCCAAGGAAAGATAGAGTATTTCATTCAATTTTCTCCATCTTCAACCTTGGATTCACCATAGTTTTGTAATTTGAGCTTGGATATTGGAAACTTCTTCCATTAATGAAAGGAAATTTGAACTACCCACTTGGTATTGCTTCTTATTCCTTTATCTTGAGTGTCTAAGTCTCCTTGTCTAGGGGTATGTGTATGATAGGTACTAGAGTAATGTGTATGGGTCTTGCTTATTTGTGTTTATAATTGCAAAGTTGATATGGGTCTAGTGAATTCTCCATGTTTTAACTCTAAAATTGATGGTTGCAAACATTGATTGAAATTACTTGATTGTGTTCTTGCTTGAGAAAGAGGTTCATAATTTCAGATGAGAATTTGATAGGCGACTTCCCACTCACACGCAAGTGTACATGGTCATCCAAGTGATATAGATTGGTTAGTCCGGATATCGTACCCAAGAGACTTATGACTTAGCAAAACTTCTAAACTATTCGTATACCGCTAAAATAAACAAGTATTAAAGTAACTAAAGTATGACTTTTGTAGTAACTTAAGATCTAAAATAAAATGACAATATTAAATGCAAGTAAGTAATGATTTTTGTTCCAAGTTTAGAGAGAATTCCAGGGTTACAACTTTATTACGCAATCATAAGTAGTAGTCACTTGAATCGACTTGTTCGTTCATCTAGTTGTTGATTTCGGAGATGATTTTACAACTACGTTCTTCTGAGCCTCCAGTTGCGTATTAAAAATAGCATCACACCTACATATTTGAGCAGTGATGTGGCATCGTATTTAAAAAGAATTTATATATATTCTCGTATGAACTAAGCAAGGCGTTCTAGGTATATTCCTATCCTATTCGCTGACCTACCCTTTATGCTATAAAAGAGAGGCCTTGCTCCCTATATTCCTTAGTCTATCTTGTTAATTCTTCTCCCGATTTCACAAAAAGATTATAGGTTTATCTTAATGGCGGCCAAGCATCAAAATACTAAACACAGGAATATAAGAATAACTAATGATGGCAAACGAACTAATCAATCCAATATCATAAAAAATAATCATGCATTTGTACTCGTAACCCCAGAGCAAGGGTTCTTAGCCACTCATGCTAATAAAAAATACAAATAAAAATGTTTTCATCAAAAGTTATGGCTAAGAAACAGGAGAAGAAAAGAAACCTAATGATGAATTCTAATCTCTCCTTTGTGCTCTGAAAATATGACTGAACTCCTACAAAAGACGTCTATGGTTATATTTATAGGGCTTGGGAAATAACACCTTTTCCTTTTTGGAGTCAGAATAGGAGAAAGCTGGAAAATTTCGTCAGGATAGGGCCTGGCGTGACGCACCAAGCGTGCGCCAAACCTGGGCTCCAGTGGTTCTACTGTTGGCGTGGCATGCCATCGGTGCGCCAACATGACCCTGCTGAAGTTTGGGGTCTGGGGCGCCGTGCCAGGTGTGCTCCAGTGCCTGTGTTCTCTTCTTTGGTTGCTTCCGAGCATTCCGCTTTATCATTTTCATGCTTTACTCTTTCATTTTCGTCTTTCCATGGTTTCTTTCCCGCATCATTTTACCTGCATGCACCTAATCATGTGTCTTATTACTAAATATAACAATTCAACTCAAAACACACAATATATAGTAAGTAATATTCTTAAAACATAAGACAAACATGGGTAAAATACGATAAACGGGCATTAAAATATGCCCAAGATCACCACCCCATTGTTCGTCCTCGAACAACTCACTATCATCCATACTAAGATTTACCATAAGTACCTAAGGAACTTTCCATTCTCACTTGCAAGCTGCTAGACAATTTTAATCATGCTTTCGTAGTTCATTTAGCAAGCAATATCCAAACACCCTTTTTACCTCTAAGATCTTTCAACTGAAACAACACACCCTCTATAACTGACTCTTCATCACAATATCGGGCCAACATATCCATGTGTAAATAACGCAAGTAATAACACTGCCAAATACATGCCATGAGTGCCCGCACAATTTAGTATTGCCCCTATTTTTCAATCGCACAAATTTACTTTCAATTGGCCATTTTGAATCATTAAAGCGCTCACTCTCTCAAAAGATGTTTCAAACATATCACAACATGTCATAGGCTTGCCCTTAGTATACCATGAACATAACAAAGTAATCACATTGATAAAATCAAAAGGACTTTTTTTTGGTTGTAATGTCGGCTTCGGTACGGGTAGGATACTTTTAGGTAGAAAGTGACTCATTTCCCTATTGCACATGTCACTACATTTTTAATCTTTTCTTCATCCTTATTTCTTAGTTTCTCCTATGTTCACACCTTCTTGCAATACCACTTCTTCTATCTACTTTTCGCCCATTATTTGGTGCGTACTTGTTGCTAGCCATAACCTCTTTGTTTTTTAACTCTTAACCACAAGCACTTTACAAGCTTTAACCGGGCTCTACATCTTTGTTTCACTACATTCATCTACCCTTTTCCTTTTGTTTCCCCCTTTTTTCATAACTTTTTGAGTTCACAGTGCATTAGGGACTTTCATTTGGATCAAATTCATAGGGTATCAACAAAGCGGATAGGCTCATTTTGCGGCTTAACAAAAAATAATAGGCTTCAAGTCTCAAAGGGGCGTCACTAGTGGCAATGTCAAGGTGGCTCAAACAATCATAGAAGAAATAAGAAAATGGTTTTTCAAGAAAATGCCATAATAATATTCCATGAATTTTATGCTAATCAACGTTCACACACACACATGGCAAGTTCTAGATGCTATTCTATGCAAGAAACCAATCAAAACTCACACACATGGCACCATGATGCATATATAGGAAGGTTACACTTGCATACACAAACACAAACATATTGAGTGAATTTACACAATTAAGCCCGTTTCCTTCATTTTTCGAGTCTAGTTAAAGAGCCTATGTGTCTCTCATGAAGTTCTCACTCACTTGTATGGCTTCGCATGAACTACCCATGACGTCTAGCTAAAACATCAAGTGGGATTTCAACATTCCAAAGGCAAGGCTCCTAATCCTACAGTCCTATGACTAATTTTCCCTTAAGATGGTAGTCATCCATCCACCATCGGGATAAGTCATTACTACTACTACTTACCTAAAAAAATTATTCCTAAAAAAAATCTACCCGGTTCAAAGGGAATATCCTCAGGAAAAGAATCGAAAACAAAAGCCGAGGAACCCAACCTAAAAAAAAATAAAAACAAACCTAACTAAGCATACCACCAACCATTCTCCTTAACATCAAAAACCAGTCACACGACGCTCACAACACATAAGATATAGCAATGAAAATCATAGGAAGTCTCTTCTCCACCCACACTTAAACATGGCACTGTCCTCAGTGCTTCAAATAAGTACAAAACTAAAGAGTAAGAGAAGGAGCTCTATGGGCCGCTAGGAATCGTCCTCATCATCATCAGGAATGAATTCCTGATCCTGCTCCGCTGTATTATCATCAATTGCCATCAAAGTAATACCAGCATCATCAACCTCGTCATCTTTATAGTCATTTGTGTCATGTACGGTCGGCTCATCATCACCAAAGGCTCCTGAAATGCCGTCCCCAACTTGCACATATACATTGCACTATTATTCAATGGGTATCGATCGCTCAGCACAACCATCTACTCCTCGGTCATAGGTCGACCGCCAATCCTCAACTGTAGCTCCACTATCCGATACATTTTTCCTATCCAACTGTCATCTCATTCCTGACGATCAACATTAAAAAGTGTAGGCCCATGTGAAGTATCTTGGGGCTTCGTCTTCATCATATCAACCAATTGACTCACAAGGTACGGAACTTGGGGTGGGCACATATCATGAATTTCTTCCTCAACATCTTCTTTTCTTATAAAACGGGTCACCAACCCTCCATAGCAGAAACACCACCTTTTGTTGTTGCAAAATTTCATCATGTTGTGCCTCAGCACCAAAGACACATTGATCGGCATTCCCTTTATGAGCATGTACACCAACACCACCCTGTCTTTAGTCACATCGATTGTGTGTTTGCACAGTAGAAGGGTGCTACACATAATTTTCAACCACACTCTTCCCTTTTGGTTAAAATACACATAATGTAAGGTGGCATGTCGCCCAATATCTTTACTTCTTTCCCATCGAACCATTGAATTTACTCCACAAAGTGTGTGTCACATGTCTCGATATGGTGGCTCCTCTTTCATTTTAAAGTAGGGTGCAACATCAACATGTGGCATCCCTCAAAATTCATTCAGGACCCGTATGGTGAACCAGAGAACCTTTCCCCGAACTTCCACTTTTTGGCCTCTACCTTCCCCTGTTTGCCAGTTTGCATAAAATCCCTTACAATCATAAGGTTGCACTCTCCTTGATCCTGAAAAATGTATTGAATTCCCAATCTGTAGACCATCTCATGAATTTGGGGGAATTCTGCTTGAAATCGTGCCTTATGAACATGCTCATCTCCATGGTACTTTGCTTCTTTTTGGGATTCAAACAAATCGATCCCATGAATCCATACTGCTCTTTTCCCAAATTTATGTGGGGGCACTTGTGGGATCCAAGAAGCTGCTATCCCAGATGATTCACCTTTTTGGGACCTTTTGCTTCCCGTTTCTTCTGTAGCAGGCTTCTTTCCCCGTGGAGGCATTGTACCTACAACACACAATTTAAACAAATCTGCCCAGCACAATCAAGACTAGCTAAATTAGTATTTTGATAGGGTCATAACAACCCCACACTTAATTTGCTAGTATGGTGTCTCTAGGTTGATGACATGAGGTTCTCAGACTTCCCTCTTTTAACAAACTTTTGGTTTCATCATCCTATGATACCATATCCACCAACCAATTCCCACAATTATATTCCAAATAATACTCATGTATTCACTACCCAATTTCAAGATTATACACTATTCAAGGCCACAACTTCACTCAATGTAGTACAAATTCACCATTTTTTCTTGAAGTTTTAGAGTGACCCATCTCCTCCTACTACTTGTTTTGCTTTGCACCAATTAATACCTAACAACAAAAAAAGAAACAAAATTCGAAATCCACCATTTCTAGTGCATATACAAAAAATAATCTTCTTTGTGGGTGTATTTTAAGAGTTGAAGCATTCATTCGGTGGAAAATTTTTTTAGTTCTTCCAACGAGATGAAACAAATTTACACCTACCAATCTTGATAATGGAAAGCATAAGTAAGATATAGAGGGTGTTAGAAAGTAAAACGAGATCTTACCTTGAGAAATTATGGAGAATGTTCAAGCTTGAGGGGAGTAACAATGGAGGAAGAGGAAGAAATTTGAGAGAGGAAGAGTGGGGGGCGGCGCTCCAATTATGAAGAATGAACAGGATTTTAGGAAAATTAGGGGTTTTAAAGAGTATGGACTTAAAATTTTTGGGTCTTGGATTGGTTGACCCTTGACCATCCCGTCTTTCAATTAATTAGGATGCCAGGAATGGGCCTGGGGTGTCGTGCCCTTGATACGCCAAAAAAGGCTCATGAGAGTTTAGGGCTTGGTGCAATGCACCATTGATGCGCCCGTCTAGAAAGTTGCCTTGGGTAGCGCGCCAAAGACGCTCCATGTGAGGCACTCAGTAGTTAGGGCCCTGGGGTAGTGCGCCCAGCTGAGATTTTGACTGGGGTTGTGCACTAGTGATGCACCCTACTGCCCCCACGGTTGTTTTGCCCTTGGGAAAGCGTGCCAAGGCTCCGCCAGACCCACCGGGATGCATTTTTTCATTACTTACCTTTCCCTGTTTCATCCTTACCTCATTTTTTTCCTTTCCTTCCTATAAAAACAACAAACAATTAGAAAAATAGTGGGTTGCCTCCCACCTAGCGCATTAGTTTTTGTCGTGGCACGACTCATATTTTTGTATTTTTGTTATTTTTGTCCTAAACTATTACAATACTTTTGTGGGTTACCCCCCATGCAATGCCTGATTTAATGTCGCGGTATGAGCACCTCAAAAATTACTCATCTGATAGGATGATTGAGGTTTTCTCCCTGTCCACATGCTCATCCCAATAATGCTTCACTCTTTGATCGTTAACCAAGAACATACCTATTTTGTCAGCCCTCCATAACTCAACTGCACCATGCTGTGTCATCCTGACTACCTCAAATAGTCTGGACCACTTGGACTTAAGCTTTCTAGGGCAAATCTTCAGTCTCGAATTGAATAGGAGGAATCTTTGTCCAGGTTCAAACGAGCGAGGAATGGTGTGCTTATCGTGCCACCTCTTTGTCTTCTCCTTGTAGAGCTTGGCATTCTCATACGCCTTCAACCTAAACTCATCCAGTTCATTATGTTACAATTGTCTCTTCTGCCCTGCTAGTTCTTCATTCAGTTTCAGTTTCTTTATAGCCGAATAGGCTTGGTGTTCCAACTCTACCGGCAGATGACAAGCCTTACCATATACGAGCTAATACGGAGAAGCTCCTACCGCATCCTTGAATAGTAGGCCAATAGAAGCCTGACTGTAGCACCTTATGTGTTGTGCGCTCTCCTCCATGATGTCCCCCATAAGGGGAAGAATGACAACTCTCTAAGATCGCCCTCACATGATTTTCCAGAATGCATCTTCTAATTATTTCATTTGGACCTTGTTTGAACAAGTAAGGCTCATCCCACAGATAAAATTGAGAGTCCTGATATAGCTTGTTCTTCTGTTATGTAGTGGCTTTCGGGGGGTACACTCCACTCACCACTAAGTTGACAATATCAACAACACTCAAAGCTAGGAGGTGTTCATGTTGAAACTACTCTCTGATATACCCTTCATTAGCCATATGAGACCAATCTTCAAGCCTAGATAAATGATCTGCTACTTGATTCTCTGTGCCTTTTAGATCCCTTATCTCCAAATCGAATTCTAGAAGCAGCAAAATCCACTGAATAAATCTTGGCTTTTCATCCTTTTTGCTAAACAAGTAACGGATCGCAGCATGATCTATATAAACAATAACTTTTGTTCCCACAAGATAGGAGAAAAAATTGTCAAAAGCAAAGACTAAAGACAGCATCTCTTTCTTAGTGACTGTGTAGTTTGTCTGAGCCAAATCAAGTGTCTTACTCGCATAATAGATAGAATGAAAAAGCTTCTCCACTCTCTGACCCAACAGAGCTTCTACCGCAACATCACCGGCATCACACATAACATGTTTGGTCTTGGTTTAGGCCGGGTTGTTATAACATGTTATGAGTTTGGTCTTGGAGTAGGTCGGGTTGTTGCATCATGTTATTAGTTGGTCTTGGTGTAGGACGGGTTGTTGCATCATGTTATGAATTGGTCTTGATGTAGGCCGGGTTGTTGTCATTTTTAACACCTAGATATGTTAGGGGGATCCGGGTGTGTCCGGATTATGTAAAAGAGTTTATGAGTTCATGTTTTATTGTCATTAAGTGTACTAATAACGGCCAAGGATTAATTATGTTAATAAGCATAAGGATGGGTCTTGGGGTAGACCGGGTAGCCTGTTGAACACTTAGGTGTGGTTAGAGGATCCTTGGAGGGTCTGGGTTTTGGGATGAGAAAGGGATTTAGATATAACTCTGTTGTTGTCATTGAAGGTGTTAATGGTTGCTAGGTGAGTGCATGTGATTGGTAAATATAGAGGAAGACGGAGAGTCTAGGCGTGGTTATTGGTTAATATAACCAAGTGGTAAAGTTGTCCTAGAGGTCCGGGAAAGTGCTGGAAAATGGTAGGTAATTCTTGGGTATAATAGTTGTTTTGGTTGGGCAGCTAGCCGGGTCAAGTCTGAATATTTAGTCAAGGTAGTTGACTAGGTTAAAGGTTAAATATGACTTGGGAAGTCTACATGTCAAGGTGACTTGGGAAGTCTATGTGACAAGGTGACTTGGGAATTCTAGGTGACAAGGTGACTTGGGAAGTCCTAGGTGTCAGGGTCAAGGTTAAAGGTGAAGGAGGGAGCTATAATGTTTATTTCATGTCTTTCCCTATTTTTCTTATATGATGGTAGGAATGGATTCGGGTCGATCGATGATGCCTACCAGTACGTGTGTTTGTACTGACTCTACTCTTGCTATACCTTTTTGGTGTAGTCTGGTTGCAGGTTGATGATGTTTCATAAATTCACGGCGATGAGGATCTCCAGCAACTTCTGTCTTCGATTCCATGGCGGAAGTTGGGTCTTTTATCTTTTTGTGTCACCTTGTAGAAGCTCGTGTACCTGTTTAGACTAGATCCTAGGGAGGGGTTTAAATATTGTAAAGGTTTTTCTGCAATTTCTTATGTAGACTATTTCTGAATAGGGTTTGTAAAGGTGGCTTAATTTAAAGGTTTACTTTAATTCCGCATGTTACCTATTGGACGGGTGGTAAGGGTTCGTCTATCTAGGTGATTAGAGTAGGCGCCCGCACGGCCCGATAGGTTGGGTTGTGACAAATGGTATCAGAGCCTAGGTTACTGGTCTCCCAGTACAAGAGCAAAATTTTGAATAGAATCCTACGGATTGGTGTGTACACGTCCATATCTAATCCTAGGGAATCTATGAAGCATTCTAGAAAACACTTCTCTCCTTTCATCCCTTTTCGTGCGGTTTCGTTAATTTCTTGTATGGGTTGAGCCCAATTGGTATCTCTCGATTCCAATTGGTATCTCAACAAGGTGAAGGATGTCATTGGACTCCGGGTATGACAAACAAGCAAGGGAAATTGGAACCGGGAAGGTTCCAATTGGTATCTGGCCTGGGAGGCTATGTAAAGTGATGTGACGCTAATTTACGTCACTTTCGACTCCTTTTCACTAAGAACAATCGTACGTTTTCAAGCAACCGTTGTTGTTTTTGATGTTTTTATGTTGTATTTGTAGGAAATGGAAACAAACACGGAAACGGACGGAAATACGCGAAAAAGAGCAATCTGCCTAAGTGTGATGGCCTGAGTGACGGCCCGTCACACATGTGACGGTCCGTCACTGGGACCGTCACACCAAGGCAGTGAAGGAGGCTGTGCCACTGCCTAAGCTGACGGCCCAGGCGATGGTCCGTCAAGGCAGTGACGGTCCGTCAAGCCTGGCCGTCACGCTAAGGCAGTAGCACGAGGCGGCGACCCGCGTTTTGGGGATTCCTAGCCCGTTTTGGATTTGGTTTCTACTACTCCTATAAATACCCTATGTTAGGTTTATGTTAGGGATTGCACTCCCATTAGTTTAAACACGTTTTTAGTTAGTTTCGAGAGCAAGAACACGATTCTTGAATTAACATTATTGTTCTTGATTCGTTCTTGAGTTCTTGGTTTTTATTGTGCTTGGAGATTGAAGAGTGGTTTTCATTATATTGTAAGAACTTCTTCTCCTTATTATGAATTCAATTCTCTTCTCTTTTCTTTATAGCATGAGTAACTAAAACTCCCGCAACTAGGGTTGTGGGAGCCATGGCGGCAAACGTAGCAATATAGATTCCGGGTAGCGTGGGGTTCGATTTATGCATTGTCACGTTGTTAATCATACTTTATGTCACGTTTTCTAGTGGTTGCAAACATTAGAACATGCCTAGGTTTAGTTTGCTTGAGTAAAGAGATTTAAACCGGGAAAAATTGATTAACGACAAGGATTCGAGACTACCAACTCTCGTCTTAAAGATTAATGCCGTAACTGGATTAGTCTACTTGATGTTAGGATTGAGAGCTAAAAAGCACATCTTTTTGAGATCGAAAGAAGATAAAAGGAAATTTGTTTATTTGGTCGAGAGACTTTTAGACGATACAATAGACGCAATCACATCGTGACAAGCATATAGGAAGAACCCAATTAAGCCTAAAATCGACATTGTTACAACGCCATGGTGAACACGCCCCTAGTTCATTCTCTCCTACTGATTTTTCCATAAGTTAATTGTTTATTTTGTTTACGATTTGTTACACAAACCCCCCCTTTATTTACTGGAAACGATTGACGAATAGTCACATACTTCACTAAAGTCTTAATCATCACCATATTCTCTGTGGGATTCGACCCCAACCTTGTTGGGTTATATATTTGACAACGATCGCTTACGCTTCGTAAATTGAGGTGTAGTTTGAGCGTTATCAAAAATGGCGCCGTTGCCGGGGAATACGGTTTTTGATTAAGTTTGGTGTTTATTTGACTTTTTGTTATAATTTCCTGCTTTACGTTTGTTTGTTGTTGTTGTTTTGACAGGGTACAAAGTTGTGCATGCATAATACCCGAAGTTCGGGGAAACAAATTATACCTTACGACCCCGAACTTGCTAGAACATTGAGGCAGAACATGGCCGCACAACTAGAGGCAGCAAGGCTCGCTGCTGAACTGCAGGCCCAACAAAACCTGAATGCTGGTGGTCTGCAGGACGATGGTGCACGGAATGATGATGAGCTTGATTTAGATGGAGCTGGCGCGACGGGCGCCATTATTGTTCCACCGCTACCGCCCGGAGCCAAGTTCAACATCACTAGCACGATGATACAGCTGTTGAACTTGAGAGGAGTGTTCCGCGGTGTTGCTGGCAACGATGCAAACCAGCACTTGATGAACTTCGTGGGCATATGCAAATCATTCGAGCTGCCAGGCGTGAGTCAGACAGCGATCAGGCTCAGGTTGTTTCCGTTGTCTCTGTCTGATGAGGCAGCATTGTGGTTGACAGAATTGGCCCCCGACTCTATCGCAACGTGGGGAGAGTTGAGAGAAGCTTTCCTAGAAAGGTTCTTTCCTCCCTCTCGGATGATACAGTTGAGGGATGAGATTAGTAACTTCAGGCAGCAACCACACGAAGCACTGCACGAGACTTGGTTGCGATTTAAGAAGAAGCTGGCACAGTGCCCGAACCATCAATTGGCCGACAACGTCTTGATGCAGACATTCTATAGGGCATTAAATTCGGCTACAAAGCCGACGTTAGACAACGCAGCAGGTGGTGCATTCATGGGACTTTCTTTTGCTGAGGCCACAACTACGTTGGACAGGCTCACCAAGACCAACAGAGCCTGGCATACACGAGATTCAGAGGTTGCAGCTAGCACCTACACAGTTGGTATGTCAGCTGAGCAGCGTAGGAAAGAGGAGGAACGCGACCAAGACATGGCGCACCTGAAAACACAGTTAGATCTCCTGACAAAGCACTTGACGTCAGGAAGTATGGAGAAGGTACAGGTTGCCAGTTCCCAAGGTATAGAAACTGAGGACGTGAATTATGTGGGGGGTTTCCAGGCCAATGGCCAAGGAAACCAAGGTCGGAACTATCCAAACCACTATGAGAATGGTGGCTACAAAAATCGCGACCAAGGAAGCTGGAGGAACAACACCGATAGAGGTGGGTTGTATATACCACCTAGCAATCGGGACAAAGCAGGCAGCGAGGCTGAGACATCCAAACTTGAGAATATGATGGCGAAGATGCTGCTTAAGGTGGAATCGACTGACTCTGGGGTAAAGGCAATGCGGAATGAGTTATCATCATTGAGTCTGGTAGTGGAGTCACACTCAACCGCTATCAAGCAACTAGAGCAGCAAGTGGGTCACATCTCGGCATCTCTAAACCCAAGGAAACCGGGTACTTTGCCGAGCGACACCACCCATCCGAAAAATGACGCAAGCTGCATGGCAATCACCACTAGAAGCGGAAAAATATTACCGGAATCACATCCGGTAATTCATGCACAAGGTGAGGCTGCAAAAGATGATCAGGCGGTAGAGGAAGAGGACATTCCAAAGCCTGCGAATAAATGTAAGGAAGCTGAAAAGCTTCCAACGATGATGCCTCGACCACCACCTCCGTTCCCACAGCGTTTGAAAAAGAAAGCTGACGATGGCAAGTTCCTGAACTTCGTGACCATGTTGAAAGAAATTTCGATAAACATACCTTTGGTGGAAGCTCTAGAACAAATGCCCGGTTATGCCAAGTTCATGAAGGACTTGATTACAAAGAAGCGGACGGTAAGCTTTGAGCCGGAAGACAACCTCCATCACTGCAGCGCTATTTCCTCTAGATCATTAGTGGAAAAGAAAGGAGATCCAGGTGCGTTCACTGTTCCATGTACCATCGGGAAGCTCAACTTCGGAAGAGCTATGTGTGATCTTGGGGCTAGTATAAATTTGATGCCGCTAGCAGTGTATGACAAATTGGGTTTGGGACCTCCTAAACCAACGTCCATGAGAGTGATGATGGCTGATCGTTCGATAAAACGACCTGTTGGAGTATTGTCTGATGTGCTAGTGAAGATCGGTAAGCTTATCTTCCCTGCTGACTTTGTGATCCTGGATTGCGAAGTAGATTTTGAAGTTCCTATCATCTTGGGGCGACCATTGTTAGCTACGGCGAGAGTGTTGGTTGACATGGAGAAAAACGAGCTGACCTTCCGATTGAACAATGAATTGGTCAAGTTTGATGTAACCAAGCTGATGAAGCGACCAAGTGACATGAGAGTGGTCGCGGTCATGAATGCCATTGAGGAACCTCCTGCGGATGTGCACCTTGAGGAGAAGTGTTTGGTCGAGACTCTAGCTGTTGTAAAAAGTATGGCGCGAGAGCGTAGATATGTAGAGGCAGGCGGTGAAAGTAAATCGAGAAAACGAAAACACCGCAAGAGAATCTGCAAAGAAAGAGCGAAGAAGTTGTCGCGACTAGCGATGGAGCCCAAAGAGGAAGCTGGAACGCCACACTCCATTGAGTTCTCTTGTTTTGGAGACCCAGGCGGTCTCCAACATCATTCCAGATTCTGAGTCATATCGACTTCACAGGTATTCCTTTATTCTCACAGCTTTTAGTTTTCATATGTATGCATTGGGGACAATGCATGAGTCTAAGTTGAGGGTGTTGGGAAACCTGTGAGTCACCACCGAGGGTTTTTGTTGCCGATTTCTTTTCCCTCCGGTGTGCTATCTAGTAGAACCGGCATGTTTAGGTTGTTAGTTTAATGTTTTAAATTTATTTTTTTAGTGTCTATAGCAAGCATGCGTTGTTCTTGTCTAAAAACGAGGCCCCTTGAAAAATTTTCTGGTTTTGAGCTTATGTTGAAACAATTGACTGTCTGGATCCTTGAATGTCATTGTGTGAATATGATTAGAATGAGTATGCTTAAGCCGAGCGGTTGTTTGATAGTTGGTAGCGATATAGTTTCTTGGTGCTAAGAGTGTGTGAGATTTATTGTCATAAATTCTTACTCTGTGCATGCATCTAGAACTTGCCCGGTCTATTTTGTTAAGTTTGAAGTTTGGTTGCTTAGGAAAGGATCACAGGCCCTTTTTGATGCAGTCCACTTAGCCTATATGACCGTCCAAATACAAATAATCCCTTTTGATCCCTGTTTGAGCCGTAATTGACCTTATTCGTTCAATAACCTGTCACCATTCCTGTTTAACTTTGAATCCCTATCTTGGCCCTGGTCCTTCCTTGGATATCGTGCACCTCAACGTAGGCAATCAGTCTAAGTTGAGGGTGGCTACTATAGAGGTAAACCATGTTTTGGCCCTGGTCCTACCAATGGACATTGTGCACCTTGACGTAGGCAATCAGCCTAAGTTGAGGGTGGCTACTACAGTGGTAAAGGAGAAGAAAAAGAGGATGGAGATGATTGTTGTTGAATAGAATGAAAATCCGGGTGTGCGCCTAAGAAAAGAAAAGAAAAATAAAGAAAGATGAAAAAGATCGAAAAAGAAACAAAAAGAATTGTCAATAAAGAGGCCGCACCTGTATCTAGAATCAAGGAAATAAAAAGGTGAATAAGGATGGATAAAGTGAAGTTATGTGGTGATAAGATGTAAATGGTTCCAAGGAGGGCTTAGTCACTAACCCCTAAATGTATCATACCTGCACCCGAAGCCTCATTACAAGCAAATACAAGTCCTGTAGTGATCCTAAGTAGCTTTCTGAAGAACCAAAATAGAATAGTAAGGGCAAGCCTATGGTATCGCATGTGCATTGTTTGAAATCGTTTGTGAGTGTGAGCGCTTACCTAGTCCCAAAACTTGTGTGTGGGATTTCTTTGTGGTGAGGGCACCAAGATGTCTATATTGTCTATTGATTGTTAGGATAGCTGCGTGTGTGTATGCATAATGTTCTATCATATCGGAATGACATGTTTGGATCCTTGCAAGTTAGTGTTTCATACATTCGTGTGCTACGAGGGAGCTCAATTTAATTGAATAAGTTTGAATGACCATGAATCGCTATAGACATGAGTTCGTGTTCTTAGTTGAGTCGTATTATTGTTTTATGTTATGTTGCTTGAGGACAAGCGAACGTTTTAAGTTGAGGGTGTTGATGTGACGCTAATTTACATCACTTTCGACTCCTTTTTACTAAGAACAATCGTACGTTTTCAAGCAACCATTGTTGTTTTTGATGTTTTATGTTGTATTTGTAGGAAATGGAAACAAACACGGAAACGGACGGAAATACGCGAAAAAGAGCAATCTGCCTAAGTGTGACGGCCTGAGTGACGGCCCGTCACACATGTGACGGTCCGTCACTGGGACCGTCACACCAAGGCAGTGAAGGAGGCTGTGCCACTGCCTAAGCTGACGGCCCAGGCGACGGTCCGTCAAGGCAGTGACGGTTCGTCAAGCCTGGCCGTCACGCTAAGGCAGTAGCACGAGGCGGCGACCCGCGTTTTGGGGATTCCTAGCCCGTTTTGGATTTGGTTTCTACTACTCCTATAAATACCCTATGTTAGGTTTATGTTAGGGATTGCACTCCCATTAGTTTAAACACGTTTTTAGTTAGTTTCGAGAGCAAGAACACGATTCTTGAATTAACATTATTGTTCTTGATTCGTTCTTGAGTTCTTGGTTTTTATTGTGCTTGGAGATTGAAGAGTGGTTTTCATTATATTGTAAGAACTTCTTCTCCTTATTATGAATTCAATTCTCTTCTCTTTTCTTTATAGCATGAGTAACTAAAACTCCCGCAACTAGGGTTGTGGGAGCCATGGCGGCAAACGTAGCAATATAGATTCCGGGTAGCGTGGGGTTCGATTTATGCATTGTCACGTTGTTAATCATACTTTATGTCACGTTTTCTAGTGGTTGCAAACATTAGAACATGCCTAGGTTTAGTTTGCTTGAGTAAAGAGATTTAAACCGGGAAAAATTGATTAACGACAAGGATTCGAGACTACCAACTCTCGTCTTAAAGATTAATGCCGTAACTGGATTAGTCTACTTGATGTTAGGATTGAGAGCTAAAAAGCACATCTTTTTGAGATCGAAAGAAGATAAAAGGAAATTTGTTTATTTGGTCGAGAGACTTTTAGACGATACAATAGACGCAATCACATCGTGACAAGCATATAGGAAGAACCCAATTAAGCCTAAAATCGACATTGTTACAACGCCATGGTGAACACGCCCCTAGTTCATTCTCTCCTACTGATTTTTCCATAAGTTAATTGTTTATTTTGTTTACGATTTGTTACACAAACCCCCCCTTTATTTACTGGAAACGATTGACGAATAGTCACATACTTCACTAAAGTCTTAATCATCACCATATTCTCTGTGGGATTCGACCCCAACCTTGTTGGGTTATATATTTGACAACGATCGCTTACGCTTCGTAAATTGAGGTGTAGTTTGAGCGTTATCATAAAGGATTAATGAATCGTCTAACGGTCATCCATGAAGCGAATGAAAGGTGATGAAACTGGTTTGATTGAGTGTTAGAGCTTGAGACTCGTGATTGCATGCATTGTGTTATTTGAATGACCGCGATTGTGTGGTGTGTAGTTACTTGAGTTACTTTGAATTTTGTGGTTGGCAAGGAGTCTTAACTTGGTTATGTGTTAATAATGTAAGGAGTTCTTATTTATTAATTCAAGTGGAAAACAGTATGCTAAATGCGGGGCAAGGTCTTATCATTGGTAAAAATGATAAGGGAAAATGATATATATACTTGTGGGAACTCAGGTTTCAAGTGGTTGGTATGTGAATAAGTACCAGGGACAAGGGCTATTATTGCTTAATAGCGGGAGTTATGGTAAGACATGGATGATCGGCTAATGGTCATCCATGGGATGAATAGAGAGTAAATTAGGTAACTTGATTTTGTTATAGTCTGAAACCGAATTGTTTGTGTGTTACACTGCTTGTATGATTTCTTGATTGGTATGTGATTGGTTCTTACTGTGAAATTGTGGGTCTAAAGGTCATCATTAATTGAATTGGTATGATTTGGTTGGTGATAAAATGCTATGTGTGCAGAGTAAAATTTAATATTACTTTTGAGAAAGGACTCATCATTGGTTAAGATGGTGAGGGAAAAAGGATTTACGGCTGTAGGAAAGCTTTGATTTTAAGACAGTCAGGACTTGGTTGGGAACCAAGGGGGAAAAGGGGCTATCATTGCTTGATAGCGGGGATTTTGGTAAGGAAAATTTCTTTTGTGATAACTCCTGATCGTGACTTCAGTAAATTTATTCTGACTTAAAGGTTTGTCATTTGCTTTAGTGATAAATTATGGTAGGCCCAAATTGGAATGGTTTGCATTTACATTCGGCTATAGACTTATCTTTGGTATAGATGGTAAGAGAAAGGGATTGGGAACTGTGACTGTAGGGAAGCTTTGGTTTCAGGACAGTCGGGACTTGGTTGGGAACCATGGGAAAAAAGGAGTCATTAGTGTGTAATGGCAAGATGATATTGTTGGGAACAATTGTCTAGTGTTAACTCTTTGTGATTGATAATATTTTATGCTGAATTGTGATGTGTTTGATGTCAGGAATGGTTCTAAGTGTGGTTTAAGACCATGGCGGGATTTATAGGACTAGACAATGGTAACCGAGGAAGGGGAAGGATACACTTGCTGGAAATTTTGAATTTCTGGGATGTTAACATCGGGACCGCCATAGCGGGACTAGATCGCTACGGCGATCCCGCTATAGCAAAATTTTTACCGCCACAGCGAAAGGGCGTGGGGAAGAGTGTCTGCCTTGCTCTCTCTTCTTTTCATTTCATTCTCGGGGCATCTAAAGGCAATGGTTACATTATGAGTTGCTATGTGAAGCAAGGAAAACGTCCAGATAGCTAATATAGTATGGATATAAGGTATTTGACGGGAATTTAGCACCCATGTGCAATAAAAAGGAAAGGGTAGATATAGTTTCCCGGGATGTTGATAAAATTATGATTGACAATCGGTGGGAATAGTCACTCATGTAGAATTTGATAAATGACCCGTGATTGACTGAGTAGTGTGGGACACTGCTCATGGGCTTGTATTGTGAGGAAGATTATTGACTTGTGTTAGTATTGATGATCATTAGTGGTGAGGGTGTGCTCGCCATAGCATTGGTTGGGGTGTAAGTACCCGGATAGACTTTTCCCCTAGAACGGGAGTCGCCAAAACCTCAAGCTAGGATGAGTTCCAATGGAATCTTTGTTGTTGTATGATTTAGAGACATATGGTGTCTCGCGGCATAGTGTTGATAGGAATAAGGTGATACTATGATATGTGAGGGGCATAGTACCCTGTAGGAAGTTTCCGGAATGGAGTTCGGGCTAGCAGAACTCCGGGCATAGTGGAAAGGGGATCGCCATGGTGGGATCTAGCCCCCTTTGCGGGGAAAAACTCTTTTGTTCATTAGGTGAGTTTCTTTTTCTCCGGTATTTTGACGAGGACTCAAATTTCTTGGGCACTCGGGGAGGGGTAATCTAGTTGACTTGTGTAGCTCGAAGGAAGGGATTCCTTGACAGAGTAGGAGTGAATTAAATTTTGGTTGAATTAGGTATACCAAGGGATTCGAAAGTTTTGGTGGTTTGCGTAAGGTTATATTTATGTTGTGATGGTAGAGCAATAAGATTGAAGGATGGGCTTGTTCTCTCTCTTCGCCGTAGAGATCATTCAGGGATGAATGATAGGTAAATTGGTATCTGTTGTAACGACTTGGTCCGTCATTATGGATAGTCCAATCGTGCCAAGTGTTAGAGTTAGAAATCTCTGGGTTTAGGATTTTGAAATTCTGGGCTAGGGTAGCCTCGGTCGGTTTTGGAGCGAGGTGGAGTCTAGGGAAATCCGAGTATGGATTGGACTAGGTGTCTTGGGTTAAGCTAGTTTTTCTACGTAGCCAAGACATAGAGGACTCCCAGAATCGCATTTTATGAGAAAGGGTTGCTTCATGTCATCGGAAGAAACAATTGTGTTGTGAAATGGCCAAAACTGGCAGATTTCCAGATATTCTATCCGTGAAGAGTGCGACCACGTGCGATATCGGCCACCTCTATAGCGGTGGCCAAAGGGCGGTCAAACTGCTTAAGACCGCTATAGCAGCAGTCGACCGCTATAGCGGGACTGCTATAGCAGAGCGAGGACCGCTATAGCGGGCCGATGGGGTTTTAATGCAAAAACATTCCCCAAAACATCAATTTTTCACAAGTTCATTTTTGGAGAAGGACTAGGCGATTCCAGGAGTTTTTCCTCATTCTTCCGTCAAAAATATTCCCTAAGGTAAGGCTTTCGTTCCCCAAACTCTGTAATATATTTCCTATGCAGTAGAATTGTTAGGAAGGAAATTAGAGAAGGATTGGAATGACCTAAGAATGGTGGAATTTGGAGAAAGAAGGGGATACCAAGCAGGGTATTGTTAATAGTATGTTATTATGATCATAGGTTGTTAAATTCTCTATTTTATACGTAAAAATGATAGATCTAGGAGATTTAACTGTGGAAAGCCTGGGAAAAGGGTAGGATGATCATGGGTGGCCTGGGGTTTGGGTATTTGGTATAGTCCAGATAATGTGCAGGCCTTGTGAGTCAATTATATGTACTATGTGTTATTTTTAGACCAAGAAAGAAAAAGGAATTCCGGTAAAAAAGATGCAAAACCACGGATTCGGGCTTGCAGGACCGCCAGGAATGCTTCCACGGAGCCAAAAATGCACGGTTGCAGCTTCTTGGTGCCCAGGTAGTCTAGGTTTTCATGAGTAGTTAGAACTGCTTACTTTTCATACTTGTTGTATAGTAGAAACGGAGAAACCATATTTTAGCCCTCCAGGCATGGAGTCTGGCAGATTCGGGATTGGTGGTGTTGATTCTAGGATATACGAAATGGCTGGTCTTGTGAATGGTATTATGTGTTTAACTTATTAATATTGTCATAATAACATGATGGGTTGAGGGACTAGCATGTCGGGATGGTTCGGGGAACCAGGCAACTGCTTGGGAGCACGGGAAGCGGAAATAGGAAGCTCCTAGGTGGGGTTTCAGGAATGTTTATTGCTTGAGGCTTAGCGGCGGTGTGGATAAGGTTAGAAAAGGGAAGTGTGTCGTATGCTTGTGTGTTTATCTAAAAAGGAAAATCGCTTACATGTTATAATAAAAAGGGTGAACTGGGGAATAGTCTTCGGACGGGATTTAACAGTTCACCGGTTACCTGGAATGGGGTAGGTAATGGCTTATGATTTTCCGTGAATGTTGTATATTCTTGTACTCATGTCTAAGTGATTTTAGGCTTTACATTGCTTAGGAAAGTTGTGTGGAATGTCTAGGTTCCTATTTACAATCTGTGTTGAATGGTGTTTACTTGTTGGTCTTACAAGTTGTGTGTGTTCATATATTGACTGTGGTTATTGACATTCGGTTGGATCGGGTACCGTTCCTGGTATAGGTTACTATTTGGTTAGCACGGGTACCACGCCTGGTACAGGTTACTAATTGGTTGGCACGGGTACCATGCCTGGTACAAGTTACTAATTGGTTGGCACAGGTACCATGCCTGGTACAGGTTACTATTTGGTTGGATAGGGTACCACGCCTGGTATGGGTTTACTTTATTGCATATTACATGTTGACTTGTATCACATTGATTGACATTGGTTCTGTGAGTGGACCGGGCTGTTCTTATTGAATCGTGATGTCCAATGGTGGTCCTTGAGTGATCAGGAATTCTGTTATATCATGTTATAAGGTTTGTCTTGGTTTAGGCTGGGTTGTTATATCATGTTATGAGTTTGGTCTTTGTATAGGCCGGGTTGTTATATCATGTTATTAGTTTGGTCTTGTTTTAGGCCGGGTTGTTATAACATGTTATGAGTTTGGTCTTGGGGTAGGCCAGGTTGTTGCATCATGTTATTAGTTGGTCTTGGTGTAGGCCGGGTTGTTGCATCATGTTACGAGTTTGTCTTGGTGTATAGAGGGTTATCATGTTTAAAACCTACTTGTGTTAGGGGGATCCGGGTGGGTCTGGACTATGTAAAAGAGGTTATTAGTTCATGTTTTATTGTCATTAAGTGTACTAATGACGGTCAAGGATTAATTGTGTTAATAAGCATAAGGATGGGTCTTGGGGTAGACCGGGTAGCCTGTTGAACACTTAGGTGTGGTTAGAGGATCCTTTGAGGGTCTGGGTTTTGGGATGAGAAAGGGATTTAGATATAACTCTGTTGTTGTCATTGAAGGTGTCAATGGTTTCTAGGTGAGTGCATGTGATTGGTAAATATAGTGGAAGACGGAGAGTCTGGGCGTGGTTATTGGTTAATATAACCAGGTGGTAAAGCTGTCCTAGAGGTACGGGAAAGTGCTGGAAAATGGTAGGTAATACTTGGGTATAATAGCGATTTTGGTTGGGCAGTTAGCCGGGTCAAGTCTGAATATTTAGTCAAGGTAGTTGACTGGGGTAAAGGTTAAATGTGACTTGGGAAGTCTACGTGTTAAGGTGACTTGGGAAGTCTACGTGACAAGGTGACTTGGGAAGTCTAGGTGACAAGGTGACTTAGGAAGTCCTAGATGTCAGGGTCAAGGTTAAAGGTGAAAGAGGGAGCTATAATGTTTGTTTCATGTCTTTCCCTGTTTTTCTTATATGATGGTTGGAATGGATTCGGTTCGACCTATGATGCCTACCAGTACGTGTGTTTGTACTGACTCTACTCTTGCTATACCTTTTTGGTATAGTCTGGTTGTAGGTTGGTGATGTTTCATAGGTTCACGGCGATGAGGGTCTCCAGCAACTTCTGTCTTTGATTCCATGGCGGAAGTTGGGTCTTTTATCTCTTTGTGTCACCTTGTAGAATCTGTTGTACCTGTTTAGACTAGATCCTAGGGAGGGGTTTAAATATTGTAAAGGTTTTTCCATAATTTCTTATGTAGCCTATTTCTGAACAAGATTTGTAAAGGTCGCCTAATTTAAAGGTTTACTTTAATTTCGCATGACACCTATTGGACGGGTGGTAAGGGTTCGTCTATCTAGGTGATTAGAGTAGGCGCCCGCACGGCCCGGTAGGTTGGGTTGTGACAATATTTGATAATAACTTCTTTATATCTTATTTTAGAGGTGTAATTTGGGCATATCAAATTTTGACATCATTGTTGGAGAATGCGATTTAGAAATTACATTTACTTCTTATTTCTACGTGTAGTCTTTATTTCTTAATTTATTTTTTCTTTGTTGTTTTTGTTTTTTTAGGAGCAATGGAACAACAGGCACTAAGGGAACAAGAGCCTCAGCATTGTATTGCTACAGCTGTTGCTACTGCCTTTGTTGGTAACAGAAAAAACCCCTATGCAGCTAATCCATCGATAGATTATGCTTCCATGATAGAAGAAGAAAACCAATATAGTCTTGCCCTTAATATTTCTGCAAATTCTCAAAATCTATGAAACTTAAATCCTAAGCAGCATGCAAGGGTAGAGGCTGAAGTTGACTATGATGAGAACATGGAGCTAGCTGGGTTCACAGGTGCCATTGTGTTTTCCCCAGTAGGTGCAAATGCCAAGTTTGTTGTTACAAGAATCATGCTGCAACTACTGACACATAAAGGAACATTTGAGGGTATACCATTCGATGACCTAAATAAGCATATACTTAACTTTATGGGGTATTCAATACATACAGATTATAGTGTGTGTCTCAAGAGGCAGTCAGACTCAGGCTCTTCCTATTCTTTTTCACCTAGGAGTCCACTACTTTGATGAATGAGTTGCCAGATCAGTTGATCACTGCTTGGGCTGAACTGATAGAGCAATTCTTTGAATGATTCTTCCCGCTATCACAAAAGTTGAAATTGACAGATGAAATTAATAAATTCAGACAACTATCGAGAGAACCACTGCATGAAGCTTGGCTAAGATTCAAGAAGAGCATTAAACAATGCCTAAACCATAATTTGCCATATATGATGCTTCTTGAGAGTTTCTATAGATCAGTAGATTCGGTGAAATTTTTTATGTCAAACAATATGGATGGTGGTACCATGATGGTGAATACTTATTCTTAAGCCACAGAGCTTCTTAACTGGTTGGCAAAGAAAAACAGAGCATGGCACACTAGAGAGTCAGAGGTGGTTAGTGTTGGTCAATATAATCGCATGTCTACAACATAATTGGCCATAAAAGACACAAAAGATCATGATGTGGCACACATGAAAACACAACTTGACTTGATCACAATGTTCATTGTAAATCAATATGCTTAGAAGTTAATGATATAGGTTCATAAAGTAGAGCACCACAACCGGAAGAGTACTATTCAGACTCTGAGGAGAAGGTTAATTTGATGATTAGGCGGTGGGTTTCGATCCTAATGCTCAAGGGTCTAGACAAGTCTCTTGGATTTTGGAGGAGAATAAGGTTGAAAAAATAATAAAGATAATAACTATAAGAGGTGTGATAGAGATCAGGGGAACTGAGAGATAAAGACGGCTATAAAAAAAACCAAAGTGGTGTATATATGCCACCTAGAGAGATAGAAAATTAGTCGTCAACCAATGAACCTGTTGGATTGAAAGTTAAGGAGATGCTGAAAAAGTTATTGGCTAGAGCTGAATATACTAAGTCTCGAATCAAGGAAATTAAAGGTGATTTGTTGAGTATGAATCAGATAGTTAGTTACCACTCCACTTCTATCAAGGAGCTAGAGAAACAAATGAGTCAGGTTTCTGTAGCTCTGAATTCGCGACAAAATGATATGTTGCCTAGTGACACCATACCCACTCCGAGAAATGATGGCCAATGCATGGTGTTTACCATACGAAGTGGTAAAGTGCATGTGGATGAGGCATAAAAGGTTGTTGAAGATAAGAATCCAAAAGAGAAGGTTCCCATTATGTCTTGGGTAATTATGAATGAAACGGGAAGGGATCAAGATATGACTGATAGTGATCAGCCGATAGTTGTTGAGGTTGAGAATAAAGACACTAGTAAGGCTCAAATTGATGCGGAAAAAGATTTTTAGGAAAAGGGGAAAGAAATTTTGTTCCAGATATTTTGACCCCTATTCCTAGACCACCCCCTCCATTCCCCAATTGATTAAGAAAGAAAGCAGAAGATGGCAAGTTCCATAAGTTATTTTTTATGTTGAAGCAGTTGTACATGAATATTCCTCTAGTTGAAGTGCTAGAGAAGATGCCAAGTTTATGAAAGACTTTGTGACTAAGAAGAGAACTGCGAGTTATGAGCCTACTGATAATCTGCACCATTATAGTGACATTGCCTCACGATCTTTGGTTGAGAAATGGAACACCATAGAACTTTCACTATTCCATCAACTATTGGGGCCTACAATTTTTCAAAGCTCTATGTGATCTTGTAATTTATAAAAAGTTGAGCTTGGGAGCCCTCAGACTGACTACTATACAACTATTGATCACATATCGTACTGTTAAGAAGCTAGTTGGGATATTGTATGATGTGCTGGTCAAGGTTGATGATTTCATCTTTCCATCCAATTTTGTTATTCTAGAATATGAGGTAGATTTTGAGGTTCCCATTATCTTGGGCGATCATTCATGGTCACTAGGAGAGAACTGCTTGATGTGGAATGTGGTGAGCTGCATTTCAGGTTGAATGATAAAGAGGTGATTTTCAACATCTTCAAGTCAATCAACCAGCCTAGAGATATGAGCATTATTTCTATGATTGACACAATTGATGATGTGGTTCATGTTTTAGTAGAAGAGAAGTTCACTATTGAGACTTTGGCTGCCCTGATTATAAATCGAGATTAAAAGGACATGGATGGCAATAAGGAGATGGTAAATGATTTGTATGGTAGAGGTTCCTATTCTTATGATCCTAAGATATTGGATCTTACCTTGAAGAATCGTGATACCCCTCCAGCTAAGCCCTCCATTGAGAAGCCACCAGTCTTAGAGCTTAATCCTCTCCCATCTAACTTGTAGTATGTCTTTTTGGGTCCATAGGATACCTTTCCAATAATAGTTTTAGCAATTCTACATGAATCGCAAGTACAAGCTCTGGTGTCAATTCTATAGTTATACAAGAGAGTCATTGGTTGGACCATGGCCGACATTATTGGGATCCCTCCAAGTATTTTTTTCACACAAAATTCAGCTAGAGGAGGATTGTATTCCTAGTTTAGAACACCAGAGGAGGATGAATCTGCCCAGGCAAGAAGTGGTGAAGAAGGAAATCATCAAGTGGTTAGAAGCAAGTGTAATGTTTTCTATCTCTGATAGCAAGTCCAGTTCAATGTTTGACAAAGAAAGAAGGGATGATTGGTGTCCCCAATAACAAGAATGAGTTGATTCCTATACGTTCAGTCATAGGTTTAAGAGTATGCATGCACTATAGGAAGTTGAAATTCTGGATCAAGAAGGACCACTTCCCATCTCCATTCATGGACTAGATGCTTGATAGATACAGGTAAAGGGTTGTACTGTTTTCTTGATGGTTATTAAGGTTATAATCAGATCTCTATTGCTCTAGAAGATCAGGAAAAAACTACTTTTACTTTCCTATATGGTACTTTGCATTCAAGTGGATATCGTTTGGTCTTCGTAATGCACCTGCCACTTTTCTGAGGTGCATGATGTCCATTTTCTCGGATATGGTTGAAGACAAAATTGAAATTTTTATGGATGATTTCTCAATTATTGGAGACTCTTCTAAAGATTGCTTGGCTCACTTGGCAAAAGTTCTTAAACGGTGTAAGGAAACCAACCTTGTACTAAACTGGGAGACGTTCCATTTCATGGTAAAAGAAGGGATTGTATTAGACCACAAGATTTATGAAAGAGGAAATGAGGTTGACAAAGTGAAGATTGAAGTTATTGCCAAATTTCCTCCTCTAATTTCTGTGATGGGTGTTCGTAGTTTTCTTGGTCATGTTGTGTACTACCGGTGATTTATTAAAGATTTCTCAAAGATTACAAACCCTTTGTGCAAGTTTCTTGAAAAGGAGTCAAAATTTGTGTTTGATGATGCATGTTTGCAGGCATTTGAATGCAGAAAGAGAATCTTACTTTAGATCCTATTATTATTACATAGGATTGGTCTTAGCCATTTAAGGTTATGTGTAATGCTAGTGGAGTGGCTCCAGGTGTGATTCATAGGCAAAGAACAGAGAAGATTTTTCATCCTATCAACTATGCTAGCCAAGCATTGAATGTGACCCAAAAGAACTACACTGTGACTGAGCATGAGTTGTTAGATTTTTGTATGCATTTGAGAAGTTCAGATCTTATTTGGTAGGTACCAAAATTTTTGTTCAAACTTATCATGCAGCAATCCGGTACCTCGTGATGAAGAAAGATGCAAAGAAAAATTTTATTCGATGGTTGTGCTTATTGCAACAGTTTGATTTTGAAGTGAAAGACCAAAAATAGACTAAGAATCAGGTTATGAATCATTTGTAAAGGCTATAGGAAGAAAGGGGGACTAAGTGTGAGCATGAAATTAATGAGGCATTTCTCGACGAGTATATACTCGAAGCTTCTTAGGATCTTATACCTTGGTTTGCTGATTTTACAAAATTTCTAGTCAGTGATATAATACCCAAATACTTTAACTTCCATTAGAAAAGGAAGTTTCTTTATGAGGTAAGGAAGTTCAATTGGGATGAGCAATACTTGTTCCATATTTATGCGGATAATGTGATTAGGAGATATGTAGCTGAGGCTGAGATGTTGTATGTTTTGTAGGCATGTCATTCCTCTCCTTTTAGAGGACATTATGGTACCATATGGACTACGTAAAAAATTCTTCATAGTGGGTACTACTAGCCGACTATCGATCAAGACGCCTATGACTTTGTTAAGTCATGTGACCAGTGCCAGCGACAAGGAAAAATATCTAGAAAGAATAAGTTTCTGATGACCCTGATTCTTAAGATAAAGTTATTTGATGTATGGGGCAGAGCCTTCATATGTCTATTTGTTAGCTCATATCTCTAGAAGTATATATTGGTTTGGTTGTTGATTATGTGTCTAAGTGGGTGGATGTTATTGCACTTCCCAATAATGAAGGGAAGAGTGTCAATGCGTTCTTGGAAAAGAACATATTCTCAAGGTTTAGCACTTCGTGAGCTATCATAAGTGATGGAGGTTCTCACTTTTACAACCGTCTATTTAGTGCATTATTAGAAAAAAATAGGGTCAAGAACAAGGTTGCAACCCTTATCATCCTTAGACCAGTGGAGAAGTTGAGATCTTCAACTGAGAGATAAAGATCATCTTAGTAAAGATTGTGCATGCTAATAGGACAGACTTGTCTAGGAGGTTAGATGATGCTCTATGGGCTTATTGGATAGGCTTCAAAACTCCAATAGGTATGTCTCCCTATCACTTGGTGTTTGGAAAGGTCTGTCATCTTTTGTGAGAACTTGAGCACAAAGCACGATGGGCACTCAAGAAGCTGAATCTAAACTGGAGCAAAACCTCTAACTTGAGGCTTAAGTAGCTAAATGATATGGATGAGTTTAGAGTTCATGCATATGAGAGTGCGGAATTGTAAATAGAAAAAAATAAAGATATACTATGACAATAAGATACTTAAAAGAGAGACCAGTCATAGGGACTTTTGTTGTTTATCTCCAGACTTTGCTTTTTTCCAGGAAAGTTGAAGTGAAGATGGGATGGGTCGTTTAAAGTCAAGTGCATATATATGGTGCCAATGAACTAGAAGATCTAGACAAAAAATGGTTCAAGGTAAATAGAAAATGAGTTAAGTAGTACTTGGGAAATCCTGAAGAGGTAAAAGTGATCCATGTTGTGTACCTTGATTAAATGTGAGTAATCAAGGTCAGTGGCAGAGACATAAATTTAATTCAGGGGTGTCTAAATACAACGAAGGAAACACACGAAAAAGACATCAAAATATATTTTACTAATGAAAGAAGAGCATAATTAAATTATCACAATCATACTCAATGAGATTTTAGATCTTGGAATGATTTTACAATGGCATTATTAAAAATAGTAATAAATATTTTTTTTCCTTCATAAGACATCAAACAACCTCAAAAATATACTTTGTCAAAAAAAACTCTTTTAAAAGATACAGTAGATATTTTATTTTGATTGATACAAAACTTAAGGAAAAATTTATTATGCTATTATAAAGTATATGAACTTAAATCCTTTTTGTTTGACACAATAAGAATTGAGGAGTAATTAAGCTGTGAAGTCAAAAGATTATAAATTAAAGTCAAGAAATTTGCTGCTAGCAAGGCTCGAACATATGAACACCGAGATTTTCTACAGCCCCTCAACCACTACACTAACCCTTCACCTTGTGTCAAGATGTGTCAATACTAATATATATACGTATGAACCCAGAATTAACCTATTCATACAATATAATTTTCCAGTGAAGGGGTGTCACTTGACACCCCTCGAGAAAGGGTAGCTCCGCCCATGATCAAGGTACCTACATCGTGCTATGATGTTAAATTAGGCATTGCTTGAGAGGCAACCCAAGGGGTATCTTGATAAAGTTTGAGTAGTAAAGTTACCCGCATCGTGCTACATTGTTAAATCAAGTGCTACTTGAGAGGAAATCGAAAGTATTTTAATTTGTTTTGATTTGATTTTTGTAGTAGTAATATTTGTTGAAACGTGTAGGGGTACTATAAATTAAACTAAGGCAAAGTGTTGCATATGGTAAAAAAATGGTGCATCTACGGACCAAAGAATGAGCCATTAAACAAAAGAACAGTCCACAGATTGCACCATAAAAAGATGGAGTGAAAACTGAGAAGGAAAGATGACAACTACAATTGGTTTAACTGACTGTTAAATAATTTTACAATCCATATTTGAAACCATCATTTTCATTCAAAAATGTCAACTCTTAGGTAAATGATCTACGGTTGACAAAAGGGTCAATTTTTCTAGAAAATGAACCATAAGACCAGTCATAGAAACCTGCACCAAAAGGGTTGAGCATCTTAGATCTACGAGTTGAAGTACAGTCTATTTTTAAATTTAATGAACAATTAATATTTTAACCATAGATCTCAGGTAAGTACTCAATAAAATAGATGTAACATGGGTTAAGGATTTGTTATTTGGGTCATTGTCAGTTGTAACAAAAATTATAATTTAAACTCGATCCGACCCGGTTATCTTTCTCCCTTACCCATATTCCCTAGTTCTTGCACCCGATCATGATTAAAAGTATAATGGAGTTAAAATTGGTCAAATTTTTCAACTCCCTCCATATACTCTCACTTTAAAGCATGCCACGATAAAATCCTCAATCCCCTCTATCACTCCATAATTATTGACCAAAATCCCTCCACTAAAGGAACGACCCTCACAGTTAGAGCACACACACATATTCATTCGTTCCAAAGTTGATCAAAGAAATTCTTCTAAAAGGTAAGTTGTCCCACTTCACCCTTTTGTGAATTTTCTTAGTATTAGGATGCCTATGGGTTTATATTATAAATTATCTGTCCATTTAAATCAAAGAAACCCGGGTTGTAAATTGATGATATGATAGAAAGTATAACTATTTCAAAAGTGTAGGGATCATGTGGTCGGAGTAGTAAATTGCATAGGAATGGGTGTTCGGGGTTTTGTTGGGACTGATCACTATGTTCTAATGTTCTAATGTTGATTTGGGTGGCCCAATCCATTGAGTTGGAGGGCATTATAACTAATGAATTTGCTTCAAAAATGAAATCAAAAGTTGTTTTGCCCACTAAACTCCCAATGACTTTGTTAATACCACCATGAGTGAGGTCTAAGTACCTCATGAGTTTGGATTTGGTGTGGGATGATTGCAAGTTGCAATTCCTATGATTATAATTATACTCATTTTATGAATGATGTGATGAAGTTAGGTTATTTCACCCCCTGTTGAGACATACAACCCAAGACAAGTGACTACGGGTAGTAATATTAAGCACGGGATGAAGGGATAAAGTTTCAAAGCACAAACTTGTGAAACACATGTTGTTAAGGAAATAATGTTGGTTTTACAGGCTATTTTTCTAAAAAATGGACAGTAAAAGCAACTGATATTTTCTCTCAAAATTGTAAGCCCTCAGATCTGTTCTAACCGAACACAGGATGGACCCATTTTTTGAAAAGTGGTTTGCTAAGTCAATCGTAAATACCTAGGAAGAAATAAAAATTTTACTGCCTCAAGATTATGATTGGATTTACGAACCATTCATTCAATTAACGGGCCATTTTTCCATTCATTAAATCAGGGTTTACTAAATTGTGCACTCTATTTTATTTCTCTATCTTTATAAACTAAAGCCATGTACTAACGATTGTTCCCCTGCAGGTATCATGCCACAAAAGTTTCAAATAAAGAGAGGTGCAAGAAACCCACCAGACAGATGGGCAAGAGCCTAAAAAATGATGACCTGATTCTGGGATTATCTGGAGAATGATGATGAGGTTCAACCAATGCCACTGCCTCACACCACAAGGCAACAGACCCAAGTACAAGTAGAAATGTCTTCCTAGTTTGAAGAGGGAGAGGAGGATTTTAGCTCCTCATCTACTGTTAGTGGATCCAAAAATGCCGAGTCTAAGTGCTAGAGATTTTCCATATGAAACTGTCAATGGGTCTGGAACCAATAGCATTGAAGGGGACAAGAGTGAGTCTACTACTAAGACCACCGAGGTTGAAAGACAAAGACAAGCTAAATCAGGGGCAAGTCTGCCTAGTTTCAAGAGGACCTTCGATGTTAAATCTTGGGTATGGGACAAAGTTAGACCCCGTGGATGAGGCAACCCTAAGTGGGGTATCTTTGTGAAAGTTCATATTTCTTCTTCTGATTTAGCAAAGATGCCCAAAATCCTAGAGTTGTTCAATCATTATCAACTCAGGTGGATGATCCAACTGCAGGGACATTATAGCTCACCCATGGTCTGAGAGTTCAATGTTGCTTATGTATCCATATTAACCAATATCCCATATAAGGGACAATTACCCAAGCAACAGTTAACACTTGACAGGGTAAGCATGCGCAGAGTCAATGCCAATATTTCTGAATGCACCATCCAGTGCTTTCTCTTTTGTCTATAATATGAGGCACTGGTCAACACAGCAGAATATGATCACAAATGAGTGATAGGGAAAATGAAATTGGCTGGCTTGCTTCAATTCTCACTGATACAGAACCGGTATGGAAAAAAGTGTTAAACCGTCGATCAACAAAACCACTCTTAGGTTAACAATAATGTTTTGGTGGGTTGTGGTCCAGTTGAGGTTGCTTTCTACTTTAGCAGATTGCACACTTATACTAGCTTAGGCCATACTTGTTGTTACCCTAATGTCTAGGTTTCATGTTAGTTTAGCTCGAGTTGTGGTTGCTACGATTCTAGAGAAGGCACTGAGATATAGCACCACCATTCCATTCCCCTTTTTGATATCTGAGTTATGATGAGCGTCCCAAGTGCTCACATTATCAGGAGTGGATTACATAGTACAAGCCCAAGATTTACAAGTAATAGACAAGATACGAGATGAGTCAAACCTTATTGCTAAGGGTAGGGCTCAACTTCTACATCTGGGGGAACTATTCTAGTGAATTTATCGGAGTACAATGAGCAAGTAGAGACCCCATTCCCTATAGTTGAGACAGTGACCACATCATCTGAGATGCCAACTACTGAGTGTAGTACTTCCACGACTCCTGCAGTAACTCTCATGGCTATAGTAGCTTTCCCACGAACTCTAGCCTCCGCCCTTACTATCAATAGAGAGAGATTCAGCAGAGTAGCTCGAAAGGATGCACATGTTGAGGAATAATTAAAGCAATTTTCCATCCAGCTTAAGCCCTTCATCCAGAAGGAAATTGAGTCAACACTGAAGCCCTTGCATGAGCCTATAGCAAGGGTAAATTTCTGGCTTAATAGGATAGAGTTGCAAATAAATGACAGGATTAAGGTTGTGAGAGCTCCAAATCTCATGGTCAACCTTATTTGGCTTGCAAAATCTCGGGCCAATATTGATGTTATATAGGCATGGATGGTGCCCATCACGTATGATACACTAGTTGATGGGGTAGCTAAGGTAGAGGATGCATCCTTATTGACTTTTTACTAGAGTGTCCCCCACAGGCAAAGAGAAAATGACCTCGAGAATGGGATGACGAGGTTGTTATGACTTCGGCTGAGAGAACAAAGAAGCAAAAAAATAGGCAAAGAAAGAAGAAAAGGAGAATGCAAGAAAATTGAAGAAAACAATGGGGAAATCTAAATTAGAGGACGAGGCTAGAATTGAGTCTGTGAGACAAGGTACTTCCTTGAGTTTGATACTTATGGGTGTGATGTCTTTTTCAGACCTTATTGGGGATGTGCCAGACATGGGTGTTGTTTCTACTGCTAAGATAGATGCACTGGCAACTACTATTACTATTATGAATGTTGAACTATTGGCTTCGTCTTTGACACCGAATGCCAACACTTAGGCCTTCCAGGTATGTTCTCGCCTCCCTTGCTCTTACACTTTTAGTGCATTGAAGATAATGCATGATTCTTTTTGGTGGAGTAGGGAAACTCCAAAGTGTACCTTGATAAATTCTGAGCAGTCCAGGTACATACATCATGCTACATCATTAAATCAAGTTCTACTTAGGAGGCGACCCAAGGGGTAACTTGAGTATTCGCGTCCTTGAGGTTTTCTTGTTGTATTCTTTTTACAAGGAGATTTATATATATTGAAACAACATGTTTAGGATTTTGTGATGTTTTAGGTAGAAGTAGTTAGGAATACTTTGGCATGTTATAAAATGGCACACACAAACTATGTTATGTATCAATGGATACCCTGCCAAAATATTGTATGTGCTTCATAATTGATATATTAACCTGTTAGGCTTAGTTTTTGATATTATGTGTATCGGCTTTTATAATTGTCACTAAACTAGCATACCAACTGAGTAAATAGTAAATAACAATGAAACTCAGTTCCATGTGTCTTTAAGGTACTCTAGTCTAGTTCTTATTTTGTGCTTACAATCTAGAACTTGCCCGATTAGTCTTGCTATTGTCATAGGATAGAAAGGTTAAGAAAGGATCATAGGCCTTCTTTGTATAAGTCACTCAGACCCAAATGACCAACCAAATGATTTACATATCCCTAGATCCCAAATTTGAGTCATTAGCCATTTCTTTGATTAGCCTGATATCCATCCTATTTGTACTTAAGTAGATCAATTTTTAGCCCCAATCCTTTTTTAGATACTAGGTTTCAACTTAGACAAAGCGCATAAGTTGAGGGTGGCTGATGTTGGGAAAAGTAAAAAGGAAAGTTGGGTAGGAAAATGAACAAATTTATTGAAGAAAATGGGTGCGGTAAGTATGAGAGAAAAAAGAGAAAAGTGAAAAAAAAAACTGCATTGCAAAAAGAAGAAGAGTCAAAAGTTAGAAATAAAATCACACCCAAGCTGAGTGAAAAGAAAGAAAGAAGGGAAGAGAAGGGCTGAGAAGTGAAAATAAAGCAATAAGTGTAGTATCCAAGGAGGGTTGAGTCACTTATCCAAATCTACCATACCCATCTCCAAGACTATATTACGAGCTAAACAAAGTACTATAGTGATCCTAATTTGACTGTTCAGTGACAGAAGCATAGGAAATAAGTGTAAGCCTATGGTATGTGTATGTGCATTGTTTAAACTTCATTCTGAGTGTGATTGTATTTTGATTATACCATCCAAGTCTTATTTGCATATATGTGTGAGGGACGTTCATTGATATGTAAGGGAAATAGGGTGGCATTGTCTAATTGCTAAGTACAAAGTAGTGTGTCACTAGTATATGCATGGTTATCTGTTAATAGCACAATTTCATTCTTTCATCCTTCAGTGTTAACTTGAGATGCTCTGAATTATGCACATCTATTTTTAATAAAAAAGAGGAGTAAAACTGTTTTGACAAGGTGTGTTGCCATGTGTTCATGATAATTGTTGTAGATTCCCTAGTCTTCTGATGCCTACACATCGTAGTTGAGTCTTGTTTTAGTTGCTTGAGGACAAGCAAGAATTCTAAGATGAATGGTGTTGATGTGCCAAGATTTCACGGTATGTTTGGCGCTTTAAACCAAGAATTTTGTGAGTTCTTAAGCACATTTTTGTTAGATAAAATGTGTTTTTGTGTTTGTGTGCAGGAAAGCAAGGGTCGTCTGCAAAATTTAAAGTTTTAGCTTAAATCTGCCAAGTATGAAGCTTGATAAAGTGATGCAAGATAAATGGCTTTTTTCGGTAATGACCGGATCCGTCGTTATTTTAGGAATTACGAAGTCAAAAAATTTGGGAATTAATTAAATTTCGGTTGTACTAAGTGGGGTGATGTGACGGAAAATTTCAGATTTTTGGAAATTGTCTAGGCTGATGTCACTCCGCTATAGCAGTATTTATTCCTCTATAGCAGATAACCGTCTGCCATAGTGGAACGATGGGAGGCAGTAGCCTGTTATGCAGTTTTTAATAAAAGAACTCTCCTCCTCAATAAGAAAACATATGAGGGTTTCTCCAAAAACCCTCCAATGCTGCTCCAAGACTTAGGAGCTATGGGGAGGAGGGATTCCAGCTGAAGGGACCCAAAACTATGGATTCGGGCATGCAAACTAGCCAGGGAACGCCTTTACGGAGCCAGAAAGGGCATGGAACAGCTGCTCAGCATCCAGGTAGGCTAGGTTTTCTTCATAGAGTAGATCTGACTGCTTTCATTTCCTATATATTGTGTAGAATGAAAGGGAGAATTCATGCTTAGCGCTTCAGGCATGGAGTCTAGAGGGAGATTGTTGGGTCATTTGGTTGAACTGGAAATAGTAGATTTGTCATACTGAGTGGTGCTATTCTGGGTGTATGCTTATGTTGGTATGGTTTTGCTAATGAAATACAGGGACTAGAATGTCGGGAAGGTTCGGGGAACCGGAAGGGGTTAGTAATTAACTAATGTGCAAGGAATGTAAGTTCTAGGAAATGAATAGGTATAATTACAATACCGTAATAGATGTGTTTCCAAGGCTAGGGGAGGTTTTTCTCATGTTGTGTCTCAGTCCTAGGAGAGGGGTCTGTCATAAACATATCTAATGGCCTAGTTAAAGGTGTGATTCAAGGTTAGTCTTAGGACGGGGTTTAACGATTCATTGTGTACCCAGAATAGGGTAGGTGATGGTTATTGATTCCTATATGCATTGTATGTTTGGGTACTTTTGTTTAAGTATTTGTACGAGTTGCATTGCTTAGGGAATGGTTTAGGAATGTCTAAGGGTCCTGTTATCAGCCTTGTAAAATGAACTAGGTGTTATTGCTTATTGGTTTACAAGTGTTGATTGTTCAATATTTGTGACTGTGGATTTACGTGACATTTGATTGGCTCGGGTACCACGCTTGGTACTGGTATACTAATCGTTGTCTCGGGTACAATGCCTGGTAAGAGAATACTAATGGTTGGCTCGGGTACCATGCCTGGTACGGGATACTAACTGGTTGGCTCGGGTACCATGCCTAGTATGAGTTTACTTTATTGTATTGCTGTATTTTTTAAAATAGTTCCCTGAGTAGACCGGGTTGTGTCTATGAATTCTGGTTGTCCATATGGTCTATGAGAGGATGGGATATTGTACTAATTTATATTTGGTCTTGGTATAGACCGGTTTTATCATGGTAACACTTAGATGTTGTTAAGGGGATCCCAAGGTGGGTCCGGACTATGTAAAAAGGGAGGTTAATTTTATATATTGTCGTCATTTAGCATGTCAATGATGATCAGGGATTACTTGTGGTTAATAAGCTAAGGGTCAGTCTTGGTGTTCATCGAGGTAGCTTGTTGAACATTTAGGTGTGGTTAGGGGATCCTTGGAGAGTCCGGGTTATGTGAATAATAAAGGATTTAGAGGTAACCCTATGGTTGTCATGAAGTGTGTCAATGGTGGCTAGGTGGATTCTGGTATGGTTGATAAATTGGGAGGAAGACTGAGAGTCTAGGGTTGTAGTTGCTGGTGGTTATAAACAGGTTGGAAGGTTGTCCTAGAGGTCGGTAAAGAGTCCGGACATTTGTAAGTAATACTAAGGGAATAAGTGGTTTGGTTAGACAGTTAGCTAGGTTAAGTCTGAATGTCTAGTCAAGGCCATTTACTTGGGTAAGGGAAGGGTAGTCCAGGCATGGACACGGATATTGATAAAGGCAATTGTGAAAAAGGGCTAAAGTATTTAACTTATGTATTTTATCTTGATTTCTATATGATGGTAGGAGTGGATTCGAGTCAACTGATGAGCCTACCAGTACGTGTGTTTTGTATTGATTCTACTCTTGCTATACCTTTTTGGGTATAGTCTGGATGCAGTGTTGGTGATGTTTCACAGGTTCAGGATGGCGGTGATCTTGCAGCAGCTCCTACTTCTTTCCTATAGTGGTAGTTGTGTCCTCTTTAGTTATGTATCATCTTTTAGTAGCTCTTATACCGACTTAGACTAGGTTCTAGGGAGGGTTGTCTTATATTGTAAATGATTTTCCGCAAGTTCTATAAGTCATTTATTTTCTAAAATTATTGCAAGGGAAGTTCCATGTATTCTAAAAGGGTTTTATTTCATGATTTATGTTCTTTTTTGATTTTCCTGTTGGTTAGGGTGGTGAGGGTCCTCCTATCTAGGTGGATTAGAGTAGGTGCCTGCACAGCCCCGTAGTTGGGTCATGACAAATGAGATCAGATCCTAGGTTACCGGTCTCCCAGTACAAGAGCAAAATGTCGAATAGAGTCCTGAGGATTGGTGTGTTAACGTCCACATCTAATCTTAGGGAAGCTATGAAGCATTCTTGGAAACATCTCTCTTCTTTCATTCCTCTTCGTCTGGTTTGGTTTCTTTCTTGTATGAGTCAAGTCCAATTGGTATCTCTTGATTCCAATTGGTATCTCAACAAAGTGAAGGATGTCGTTGGACTCCGGATACGATGGACAAGCAACAAGGATTAGAATCGGGAAGGTTCCAATTGGTATCTGGCCTGAGAGGCTGTGGTAAGGCATGGGTGATCGGCTAAGGGTCATCCATGGGACGGATATAGAGTAATTGATGTAGTTTGATTTTTGTGGTAGCCTGAAACGGAATTGTTTGTGTATTACAATGCTGGCATGACCTATTTGATTCCTAAATAATTGGTTGCTTTGTTATGAAATTACGAGTATGAAGGTATTTATAATTGATTCTTGGTATAATTGAGTGTGATTAAGTGTTGTGTGTGTGTGGAGTTAGAATTTCATATGAGTTTTTGTAAAAAGGACTCATCATTGGTCAAGATGACAAGGGGAAATGAATTACGACTGTGGGAAAACTCCGGTTTCAGGACAGTCGGGACTTGGTTGGGAACCATGGGAGCAAGGGGGTTATTCATATTTGATAGCGGGGATGAATTGTTGAGAACCATTTGCGTGTGTAATTCATTCATGATTGGTGAGAATTTGTGTAATGACCCTTCCGGTCATTTACACGTTTTTGCCTTTCTTGTACCATTAGAGCTTACTTGTAGCAGCCCAAGTCATTTATGTCTTGTCGGGACCGGTAGTTCGGTGCGTACGCCGTTTGTTTGGTCATTATGGCCGTTCCTCATTTTAGAGCTTCAACTTTGGAAATCGTTGACTTTCATCAACATTCTTGGTAATACCAAAGAATTAAACCAAGGTTCTAGGTCAAGGGAATCCCTTACTCGAATGTTTGAGTTAAAGAAATGCCTCGTATAACACCTCGCCCGTTTGGAAGGTTTGAAGTAACCTGTGCCTTTAGGGTAAGACTAATAGTATCTAATATAATAAGGAGGATGTGTTATGAGGTATTATAATCGCAAAATGGTCGTAAAATAAGTTTTGATGTCAAGCAAGTTGCGAAACAAAAGTCGGAAAACGTTATGGTAAATTCCTTAAAGGAATTCTCTTCAAATTTGGGTTAAATGTCTTGCGGTGTTTCTACATATATATAAAGCGTTATTGGGCCCCCAATTTACCTAATCGAAGTTCTACGAGTCTAGTTTTCAACGCACTAAACCGTTCATCCATACGACTTTAAAATAGAGAGATATTCACATTTTTGTAAAACTGCGCAAGCAGACACGTCAAAGTGGGGCCCACATCCTAAGTCGGTTTGCCTTTATAAATCAGCTTCTCCTTCGTTTTAAACCCATAAAAACAGACCAAAACCTTACAAAATCATATATAAACCTTAGAAATAATCCATGGACCTTGATCCTTTCAATTCGGAAGTTTAACGGAAGTTGCTCTACGTCGCGAGCTCATCATCGTGGTATAGTTTTCTCGTCGTTTTGGCTCCATTTGTTGCTACTGCAAGGAGGCAGTTCGTGGAACTGATATTTGTATGGTATTATCATTTGATTATCGGAAGGTACGGGTTCTAAATATTCGACTCATTCTTAATTTGAGCTTTAGAATCAATTTCGAGGAGAACTTATTATTATCGGCATGTTTGTCGTGTTTTCTTGCCGTATATTGTTACAGATCGTGGTGGGTCCTTATAACAACATGTTTATCTTGGTATTTCAAAGCTTTTTTTCAAGGTAACCTTCCTCCTATGACCCTCCTTTGTTATTATATGTTCTAGTATTGTTTGATGGATTTCTGAGCCACAAAGTGGTATTTTAGATCTGGGGCTCTGGGCAGCCCCTTTGTCATATTAAATTGGGTTGTTATTATTGTATGTTGATGGTTTTAAGGTGTTGTAGGTACTGTGAATTGGTGTGATTCTTATTGGAGTCATGTATGATAGTTATTGGATTGAATGACATGAAGTACGCCTTTAAATAGTGTCTCGGGAGCTCGTCGCTCCTTTGAGATGTGAGTTGCATATTGTTGTTGGATTTAGCTGCAATTTGTTATTGTTATTGGCCTCATTTTATGCTTTGGAGTTCGCTGGTCACTTGTGTGACATTAACACCTTATCAAATGGCTATGGCTCGTTCTTGCAGCCTCGTCGATTCTAGCAATTGTTCTATTACCTTGGTTGGTCAGGCTTCATAGAGACGCCTTTGGGACTTCAGTTGAAAGTGTTTTTTAATTTGGAGCTTCCCGGAGCAGTTTGAGCATGGACGATGCCGTTCCCGCAGCTAGTCATTGGATGACAGGTAGGTTATGTCTTTCCTACCTAGACTCTGCGTATATAGGCTATAACTGCATTAATTAACATCCTTGGGTAGGTTATTATAGGTTGGTACCCCAGACCTTGTCCACCTTGTTCGTCCGTTATTTCATGCGTTGTTTGTAGTATTCGCGAAGTATTGTATATTACCCTTGTGGTCCTGTGTCGCCTTGTCTTAACTCTGTAACATAGATGGTGGGTTATTGGGGAATGTCCGCGAGTCCCGGACATAGAGATCATCCTTTTAGGCTGGTTATGTCTGCTGAGTAGCTGTTGGGCCTGTACAGGGCTGATAGGAGTTATTGTGAGCCATTTGGATACTTTTATATTTGTGTGTGAGCATATCATCCATGAAAAAGGTTTTCCCCTGCATGTTTTACTATAGTTTTGGCTGCGAGCAACTACCGACAGTTTTCCTAAATTTGCATAGCCCTGGGGGGCCCATTTTTGGTACTGTTGATGATCGAAAAGGGGATTTTTGGATGTTTTCGCACTGATTTTATTACTGATACTAGTCTCTGCCGGGTAGAGCACCAGACTTGATTTTATTAGTGATACTAGTCTCTGTGGGGCAGAGCACTAGACTTGATTTTATTACTGATACTAGTCTCTGCGGGGCAGATCACCAGACTTGATTTTATTACTGATACTAGTCTTTGCGGGGCAGAGCACCACACATGATTTTATTACTGATACTAGTCTCTGCGGGGCGGAGCACTAGACTTGATTTACTACAGTTTTAGACCCGGTTACGCCCGGGAACCCTTGGAGGGGTTTTTGAGGCATTTTCTACTACTTTAGTCCTGCATAGGGTCTGGGCATGCATATTTGAGGCTGGGTCTCTATCTTGATCCCGAACTTGCTTCCGGATGACATGTCTTGATACTAAGTTTTAGTATGGGGTCGGGGACCTCTATGGACTTTGTCGCTCTGGGCCTGGGGCTTTGGGCTTCGTGCGCCGGAGGGAAGGGTATACAGTGGAGTAGGGGTATACAGGCTGAGTCCTTCCATGGAACCTGCCTGCTGGGCCTGATTAGCACCGGAGGAGGTACATACAGAGGTTCTATTTCACATCATATCATATCATGCATTAGATTCCACCCTTGTTTGTTGTGTGTTCAGTGTATGCTCTGGTAGTATGGGATGCCGGAGGGTTTGTTTTCACTTGATTGTGTTCCTCGGTTGTATGGGCGGCCTTTGGGACTGTAGGTAGACTATATTTACTCCTGTCTTTATTTAGAGCTTATCTTGGCACTCGGTTAGTGAAGGATTAGTGATGGTTAACCTGTTGAGGTTTCAGTTATGGGATATCTGATTATTGTGAGGGCTAGGGAGTCTTATCTTATTGAGGCACTTTTGTGTGGCCTTCTGAGCAGAGTGTGAGACTTTGGTTCTATTCTTGTGGGAAGCTTAGTGGTATCTCTCGGTTATTGTGGTTTAGTTATTTCATCCTAGGGTGGTACTTGTGAGGTGATTCCCTGGTTATGCTATCATGTGATTGGATCGGTGTTATGATTTCCTTATACTTGTTGATTCCATTTTGAGTATGTTAGACTGCTCTCCGTCTTTTCCTTTTACCTGAGGTTACCGGTATACTGCCATTTTCTCAACTCCCTCTCTACTTACTTATATTATTGTGCAAGGACTCCAGGTGCATTTTTCTTTCCTTCACCTGTGATTCTATGTAATTGTATCTTTGTGCTAGCATGAGTTACTTGAAGCTCTTAGTTATGGATGATCTGTGTTATCTCCTTGTGCCTTGCTTATTGGTTCAGTGACTGCTTTCTTTCTATCTGTTACTTACTGCTTTTATATCTTATATACGCTCAGTCGGACGATGATACCTACTGAGTACCCGTGGTTTTGGTACTCATACCATACTTCTGCACTTTTTGGTGCAGATATTAGCTGAGCTTTCGTTGTTGAACGCATTGGAGACTCGTGCAGCTTTTGGACCTTCGAGACTAGGGTGAGCGACTGATGGTCGGGACTTGTCTACATCTCATCTTTTGTACTGTTACTCTTTGTATATTCGGAGATAGTTGTACTTATCATTTTGTTACTTCTAGCACTTGTATTCTATTAGAAGCTTCTGTACTGTCGATACCAAGTGTTGGGGTTGGTATAGTTTCTTGATGTATATATTCGTGTAAATTACTTCCGCGTTGTCTTATCTTTACATTTTGCTTTTGCTTATCTCAGCTTATTGAGCGTATTGGTTAGGTAGTAGCCCATTACTAGCTGTTTCAGGCTACGGGAATTGGTTCACCTTCTGGAGGTTGTAGGTGCCATCATGACTTGAGAAATCGGGTCGTGACAGCTTGGTATCAGAGCTCTAGGTTCACCGGTGTCATGGTACAGAGGCAAGTGTCTAAGTAGAGTATCGTGGATCAGTACGATGACGTTCGTATCCTATCTGCGGGATGCTATCGGGCATTGTTAGGAAAAGTTTTATCTTCTTGGCTCCTCATCGTGCGTTCCTGGCTCTATTGACTTCTAGACTTTGGTTATTTATTCATTCTGAGATGCCTCATACAGGTGCGATAGCGGTTGGTGCCGAGGCTTCTGTGCCTATTGCTTCAGTGCTTCTATCAGCACCAGGACTCCAGAGTGAGGCTTTACCGCACAAAATAGGGGGTGTGGGGTCAGCCCAACCTCTGATTGGATTTATAGCAACCTCAGTGCTTCAAGACACCATGGCTAGGACTCTAAGCCCTCCGGTGAGTGTTTCAGTACCTGGTTTTGTGAGTGGTGCTTCAGTTAGGGTTGAGCTTCTAGTTCTTCAGTAGGGTTGTCTGTCGGTATTGGAGTATGAGGTAAGATTTTCTCGTCGGACTTCATCTGTTATAGGCTATTTTCGGTGTGGTGAACGTGGGAACTTTGCTAGGAATTTCCCCATGATTGTGTATCCCAGACAGCCTGGTTGTTATCATTGTGAAGAGACTGGTCACCTTTATAGAGCTTGTCCCCGGTGAGGGCCGGTTGGGACTTTAATTTTGACTACTCAGTCCAGAGTTAGATCCCATCAGCTTGAAGCTCCTGTTGGTAGGCCAGAGGTAGAGGTTCCTGATATTATTGCTGCAGTTTAGGCTTTTGCTACCTTTGACTTATGTTAGTCCCGCTCGTGTTGCGACTTTATCCCTTCTGTCGTGTAATTGCTTATATGCCTACCTGCTACTACCTGCTACTTGTTTAAGTTATTTGGCTACTCGAATTGTAGTATCGATATGTTGTTTTATTGGTAGTTTATTCTTTAGTAGTGGATGGGGGTAAGTTAGCCTTGAGAGGTGTTTTCCGGAGTTGTAGCTCATGGGTAGTTTTTGTTAGTCTGTTTCTAGTTGGGTTATCCCTGTTTCATTGTGATTTTGGACTTGTGATTGAGTTGCCCTTGTTGAACGGTCCTAGATAGTTGTTTCCTAGGCCGTTATCTAGCGTGGCTAGAGATCCGTATGATGGTTCGGTGTATTACCGGTAGTTGGGCCAGAGTTGAGATTTTGCCTCAGTTGGGAGATATTGGTTATGATAGTGTGCATAGATTGGTTTGGTCTCCCGAGTGTCTAGAGTCGACCCTCTTTGTTGATTAGTTTAGGAGGTTGGTAGGTATGTGGGTTGTTCCAATAGTCTCCTCCAGTTCCTTGTCCGTTGGGTGTTTGGTTGTATCTCTAGCTCCAGTTGGGACGAATCTTGATTGTAGTTCTTTCGATGAGCTCTGGATGTTGGCATCGTGATTGGGTTTTGACTTTAAGCACTTACGACTAAGTGTTGATCGTAACCTCGTGGTTAGGTTGTATTTGTAAGCATTTCGGGTGAGTTGGGCATCCGGCCCATCCTTCTCCTGCCTTATTGAATTTGACGTGTAGCTATGAGTAGTAAGGTAACGGCTTCAGGTTCTTATTCGAGAAATGATTTGTAAGGTTTAGTATGTGCTAAGGAAATATTTTTGTTTAGATGAAAAAGAAGGGAGATACTCTTTGTATGTGTTTATGTGTCCTCGTAGTTGCCTCAGGTGGCGATGAAGGTTTGCTTTGGGATTGTGTGTCGGTGATTCGATTCAGCCGTCTACACATTGCTGTGGGTTTTCCATCGATTGGTTTTGTTTCAAAAGCAACTGCGGTGTTGGCAATTTGCATATTAAGGCCTAGTTGTCTTGGGTTCTTACGGGTTCATTGGCACCATCCTGGTTCGACCAAGGCTTTAGTTGGTAGTTTTGAAAGTTGGGGTTCAGAATCATGGCTTGGCAGGTTACATCAGATGGTTCGTGGCAGTTTCTATTTAGTTGCAGCATCCTAGTACCGGGAGGCAGTGGGTGCGGGCAACTTAGCTTCTTTACTTCAGTTGTGGATGCGGCTATTGGCCTTAGACACCTAGTCCTTGGCAACCTCTGCAAGAGGTGGGACATTCCAGATTTCAGCATTATTCTACTTAGTACGAGGTCCTTCTACCATGGTTGTACAGACTCAGTGGCGTAAGTTTGAGCTTCAGTAGTGGTGTATGCTTTATGTGGTCAGCTTATGCGGGTTGAGACTAGCGTTGCTATTTTGAGTTCTAATGATACGTAGAGACTAGTAATCGCTATTCATTTGCCAAGGATTTGAAAGCTTGTTTAATGGATTCCTCCAGAGTTGCTGTTTATGTGGGGTTCCAGTGTTGGTTAGACTCGGCCAGTATGGACTAGAAATTTGTTATGATATATGCTTCAAAGTGGTTGGTGTTTGCAGAACCAGTAGAGCGGTTGAGTCGAGCCAAAGGAATGAGTTGAAAGTATATGCAAAAATTTCTATGGCTAGATGGTAACTTTGAACCCCAGGCACCTTTTCCTCTGCCTTTGGATTGTTTGGACTTGATATTTTTGGCATGGTGGACTTCTTCCTGAGGTGAGATTCGTAAGGCAATTTCACATTCAAATGGTGTTCGAGTGTTCGGAGTAGCAGCAGTGTTTTCTAGAGTTGGGAGCTTGGCTCATGGTTACAGACTTCGTGGTAGGCTTACCACACTTCTTGCAGGATCATGGTTTTGGTTTGGGTCTTTTGGGCAGGTTGCCTTGGTTCATTCACTTTCAGCTGATTCAAACCTGGAACGGTTTAGTTAGCAAATTTGATGTTAGAAAAAAAATGTTCATTCGTTCGTTGGTGGTCAGTCAAGGCAGGTAACTTCATTTTCAATGATATGCTATGGGTTGTTATCTTTGATGGCAAAGGCTAGTAGCCTATATCTTGGCTTAAAACGAGTTTGAATAAAGTGGGTGACTTCGTTCGTGGTAAAGTATAAGCAGGAACTATGGATCTCCGGTGTGTCAGTTGATGCTTCGAGGGTGGTTTGAGTGTTCAGCTTGTATGCAGCTTTCTATTTGTGGTGCTAAAGGATTCAGTTCAGAATAAAAAAAAGGGTTTTGCGGAATAGCGGGATCATGAGTTGGAGTTTTAAGTTGATGAATTTTCTGGTAAACTTGGTATAGTTTTGAGGATTCGAGTTTTGAGTGTTGATAGCCTTGGTGCTCTGGTTTTGGTGTTGTGTAGGTGCTTTTTGGTTAAGATTCTCGAGGTTCAGTTTGGGTTTGCAGATCTTTGGAGGTTGAAATCTAGCTTGGCTAGTAAGAAATTAACGCTTGGTTACTTTCTTTGGTTCTGTTCTATTAGGTGTCGTCTGGTGGCGGAGGCTACCCGGGTTGTCCGAGAGAGTAGTAGAATGGGCGTTGTATCCGCTATTCTTAAATCTCTGGTATTTTCTTTCTTCCTGACTTTCGGGGATGAAAGTCTTTTTAGTAGTGGATGATGTAATGACCCTTCCAATCATTTACACATTTTCGCCTTTCTTGTACCATTAGAGCTTACTTGTAGCGGCCCAAGTCATTTATGGCTTGTCGGGATCGGTAGTTCGGCGTGCAGGCCATTTGTTTGGTCTTTATGGCCGTTCCTCATTTTAGAGCTTCAACTTTGGAAATCGTTGACTTCCGTCAACATTCTTGGTAATATCAAAGAATTAAACCAAGGTTCTAGGTCAAGGGAATCCCTTACTCGAAAGTTTGAGTTAAAGAAATGCCTCGTATAACACCTCGCCCGTTTGGAAGGTTTGAAGTAACCTGTGCCTTTGGGGTAAGACTAATAGTGTCTAATATACTAAGTAGGATGTGTTATGAGGTATTATAATCGCAAAATGGTCGTATGATAAGTTTTGAAGTCAAGCAAGTTGCGAAACAAAAGTCGGAAAAAGTTATGGTAAATTCCTTTAAGGAATTCTCTTCAAATTTGGGTTAAATGTCTTGGGGTGTTTCCCCATATATATAAAGGGTTAGTGGGGCCCCAATATACCAAATCGAAGGTCTACGAGTTTAGTTTTCAACGCAGTAAACCGTTCATCCATACGACTTCAAAATAGAGAGATATTCACATTTTTGTAAAACTGCGCAAGCAGATACGTCAAAGTGGGGCCCACATCCTAAGTCGGTTTGCCTTTATAAATCAGCTTCTCCTTCGTTTTAAACCCATAAAAACAGACCAAAACCTTACAAAATTAGAAATAAACCTTAGAAATAATCCATGGACCTTGATCCTTTCAATTCGGAAGTTTAACGGAAGTTGCTCTACGTCGCGAGCTCATCGTCGTAGTATAGTTTTCTCGTCGTTTTGGCTCCGTTTGTTGCTACTGCAAGGAGGCAGTTTGTGGAACTGATATTTTTATGGTATTATTATTTAATTATCGAAAGGTAAGGGTTCAAAATATGTGACTCATTCTTAATTTGAGCTTTAGAATCAATTCTGAGGAGAACTTATTGTTATCGGCATGATTGTCGTGTTTTCTTGCCGTATATTGTTACAGCTCGTGGTGGGTCCTTATAAAAGCATGTTTAGCTTGGTATTTCAAAGCTTTTTGTCGAGGTAACCTTCCTCCTATGACCCTCCTTCGTTATTATATGTTCTAGTATTGTTTGATGGATTTCTGAGCCACAAAGGGGTATTTTGGATCTGTGGCTCTAGGCAGCCCCTTTGTCATATTAAATTGGGTTGTTATTGTTGTATGTTGATGGTGTTAAGGTGTTGGGGTAATATGAATTGATGTGATTCTTATTGGAGTCACCTACGATAGTTATTAGATTGAATGACATGAAGTACGCCTTTAAATAGTGCCTCGGGAGCTCATCGCTCCTTTGAGATGTGAGTTGCATATTGTTGTTGGATTTAGCTGCAATTTGTTATTGTTATTGGCCTCATTTTATGCTTTGAAGTTTGCTGGTCGCGAGTGTGACATTAACACCTTATCAAATGGATATGGCTCGTTCTTGCATCCTCATCGATTCTAGCAATTGTTCCATTACCTTGGTTGGTCAGGCTTCATAGAGACGCCTTTGGGACTTCAGTTGAAAGTATTTTTGTAATTTGGAGCTTCTCGGAGTAGTTTGAGCCTGGACAACGCCGTTCCCATAGCTAGTCATCGGATGACAAATAGGTTACGACTTTCCTACCTAGACTCTACGTATATAGGCTATAACTGCATATATTAACATCCTTGGGTGGGTTATTATAGGTTGGTACCCCAGACCTTGTCCACCTTGTTCGTCCGTTATTTCATGCCTTGTTTGTAGTATTCTCGAAGTATTGTATATTACCCTTGTGGTCCTGTGTGGCCTTGTATTGACTCTGGAATATAGATGGTGGGTTATTGGGGAATGTCCGCGAGTCCCGAACATAGAGATTATCCTTTTAGGCTGGCTATGTCTGCTGAGTAGTTGTTGGGCCTGTACAGGGTTGATAGGAGTTGTTGTGAGCCATTTGGCTACTTTTATATTTGTGTGCGAGCATATCATCCATGAAAAAGGTTTTCCCCTGCATGTTTTACTACAGTTTTGGCTGCGAGCCACTACCGACAGTTTTCCTAAATTTTCATAGCCCTGGGGGGCCCATTTTTGGTACTGTTGATGATCGAAAAGGGGATTTTTGGATGTTTTCGCACTAATTTTATTATTGATACTAGTCTCTACAGGGCAGAGCACCAGACTTGATTTTATTACTGATACTAGTCTCTGCGGGGCAGAGCATCAGACTTGATTTTATTATGATACTAGTCTCTGCGGGGTAGAGCACCAGACTTGATTTTATTACTGATACTAGTCTCTGCGGGGCAGAGCATCAGACTTGATATTATTACTAATACTAGTCTCTGCGGGGCGGAGCACTAGACTTGATTTACTAAAGTTTTAGACTCGGTTACGCCCGGGCACCCTTGGAGGGGGTTTTTAGGCATTTTCTACTACTTTAGTCCTGGACAGGGTCTGGGCATGCATATTTGAGACTGGGTCTCTATCTTGATCCCGGACTTGCTTCCAGATGACATGTCTTGATACTGAGTTTTAGTATGGGGTCGAGGACCTCCATGGACCTTGCCGCTCTGGGCCTGGGGCTTTGGGCTGCGTGCGCCAGAGGGAAGGGTATACGGTGGAGTAGGGGTATACAGGCTGAGTCCTTCCATGGAACCTGCCTGCTGGGCCTGATTGGCACCGGAGGAGGTACATACAGAGGTTCTATTTCACATCATATCATATTATACATTGGACTCCACCCTTGTTTGCTGTGTGTTCAGTGTACGCTCTTGAAGTATGGGATGCCAGAGGGTTTGTTTTCACTTGATTGTGTTCCTCGATTGTATGGGAGGCCGTTGGGACTGTAGGTAGGCTATATTTACTTCTGTCTTTATTTAGAGCTTGTCTTGGCACTCGGTTAGTGAAGGATTAGTGATGGTTAACCTGTTGAGGTTTCGGTTGTGGGATATTTGATTATTGTGAGGGCTAGGGAGTCCTATCTTATTGAGGCACTTTTGTGTGGCCTTCTGAGCAGAGTGTGAGACTCTGGTTCTATTCTTGTGGGAAGCGGAGTGGTATCTCTCGGTTATTGTGGTTTAGTTATTTCATCCTAGGGTGGTACTTGTGAGGTGATTCCCTGGTTATGCTATCATGTTATTGGATCAGTGTTATGATTTCCTTATACTTGTTGATTCCATTTTGAGTATGTTAGACTGCTCTCCGTCTTTTCCTTTTACCTGAGGTTACCAGTATACCGCCATTTTCTCAACTCCCTCTTTAATTACTTATATTATTGTCCAAGGACTCCAGGTGCGTTTTTCTTTCCTTCACCTGTGATTCTATGTAATTGTATCTTTGTGCTAGCATGAGTTACTTGAAGCTCTTAGTTATAGATGATTTGTGCTATCTCATTGTGCCTTGCTTATTGGTTCAGTGACTGCTTTCTTGCTATCTGTTACTTACTGCTTTTATATATTATATACCCTCAGTCGGTCCATGATACCTACTGAGTACCCGTGGTTTTGGTGCTCATACCATACTTCTTCACTTTTGGTGCAGATATTAGCAGAGCTTTCGCTGTTGAACGCATTGGAGACTCGTGCAGCGTTTGGACCTTCGAGACTAGGGTGAGCGACTGATGGTCGGGGCTTGTCTACATTTCATCTTTTGTACTGTTACTCTTTGTATATTTGAAGTCAGTTGTACTTATCATTTTGTTACTTCTAGCACTTGTATTCTATTAGAAGCTTCTTTACTGTCGATACCAGGTTTGGGGTTGGTATAGTTTTATGATGTATATATTCGGGTAAATTGCTTCCGCATTTTCTTATCTTTACATTCTGCTTCTGCTTTAGCTCAGCTTATTGAGCGTATTGGTTAGGTAGTAGCCCATTACTAGCTGTTTCGGGCTACGGCAATTGGTTCGTCTATTGGGTGTTGTAGGTGCCATCATGACTTGAGAAATCGGGTCGTGACAATTTGATACTAAGTTTTAGTCTCTGCATTGCCAGGAATGGTCTTGAGGGTTGTTCAAGACCATGGCGGAATAAACGGGGTTAAACAAGGATAAGCGGGAAGGGGAAAGAGCATACTTTGCTGAAAATTCCAATTTTCGGACTGTTATCATTGGGACCGCCATAGCGGATGACACTGCTACGGCGATCCCGCTATAGCAGTATTTTCTCAACTATAGTGGTTCCACTATTGCAGAGTGACACCGTCCTAGAGGAGGGACGCGGGGCAGAACACCTGCCCTATTTTCCCCTATTTTTCATTCATTCCCGAGGCTAAAAAATGCAATAGTTAAGCTATGAATGCAGGGAAAAACAAGGAAATTAGCGAAGGAACTAATCTAGTATGGCATAAAAAGGGAAATAGTGTCTGAAACTAGCATCAACGTGCTTCAAAGTGAAGGGAAAAAAGGGAAAGGGAACATTGTCTTAATTAGCCCCAAACGGGGGAAAAACACAAAAGTTGTAAATGTCTGAAGGTAAATGGGGGAGGGGAGGTCCTAAGACTCATCATCACTCAGGAAGAGGAACTCCTGCCTGTCCTCGGGCTCCAGAGTGGGAAGCTCTTGAACCGGGGAAATGCAAGAGAATATGACCTTGACGGTATTCCACATTCAGGCGAACATGCGGTAACAGGAGCACCTTTTCTTCTTCTCCTCCTCTAACTCCCTGCGGAGTGCTGCATATTCCTGAGCAGAAGGGGGCAGGGCTGTACCTCCAATAGCGGTGCCCTCTGTGAACCTCCAGACCATGGCCAAGGGCTTCCTGCTTCATCCACCTTTCTCTTCTTATTAGAAGAGACTACCTTCACCCGAAGAGGGTCGAAGGGGTCTTCCATAGCCATCTCCAAGTCAGTATGGTCCTCAGGCACTCCGACCTGCCTGCACAGTTCAGACACCAAGCTCGAAAGATAGGGGCCCTTCCTATAACCCCGGTAGAATTCCTTCCACTCGGAGATGATTTGTTCCCCTATATTCATGATAATGCCCTGCATGGCATAATCAATCACCAGGGCCCAGGCATAGGTCACATCAGGTTTGTCGCCTAACGGGTAGATTCTTTGGGATACCAAGTTTAACCACCTCCCAGTATCAGCAGAGAAGTAAGCACTAGTGATGCCCTCGGGATTGGGCTAGTAGACTTGATCTCTGAACTCTGCATCTACCAAGGTATGTCTTAACCATGTCATGTCCCAAAGTCTAGACTTGGCCTCGTATGCAGCATTGGAGACGTAAGGCACTCCTAGCACCTCATTGATAGTCTGAGCGTCCACAGGGACATCCACCCCTCAAATTCGGATAGTGGGGTTGGGATCAACCCAAAGGACGGTAGGAAGTATGGCATAGAACTCCCGTACCCAGCCTGTCCGAGTGAGAGAGGGAGCCACTGCCAACGAGCCCCAGTTGAACTCTTGGAGTCTGCAATGGAAGGCAACTGCTTTTCAATCCATCCCTACCATCTTGCAGCCCCTCTCATAGAAAAAGCACAGTCTCCAGTAATCCATGAACCTCTCCCAGCTAGCTTCATCGGGGAAATTTTTATAAGGATACACGGGCAATTGTCCTTCGTCCATTGGGTGTGATAACCTACAGTGTAATAAGAAGGCGGGATTAGAACCTGATAAGGCATAAGGGATTAAAAAAAAGGGAAATTTTTTTTTTATTTTTCTAAGTGTCATGTTGGGGAGCTACTGGTTCCCGGTCTTCTGCTATAGTAGACGATCGTCCGCCATAGTGGAACTGCCATAGCAGAAAAATATCTATCATAGCGAAACTGTAATAGCGGAGCCCAACCGCTATAGCGGTATTCTTAAATCACAGAAGCTTCAAGGGGTGAAACAATTGCGCCCCTTAACCCAAAACTTTTTTTTTAACAATCCAAGTTCATATCAGTGCTTCTAAAGTATTCTATTCCAATTTTCTACAAAAATTTGGGCATTATAACCCCTAAATTTTGTCCAAATCGCAAGTTTATTCAAGAACAACCCTTCACCTCCCACACAATTTTTTGCCCGTTTTCAGCCAAAGGTTGCATAATCCTTATGCCCAGAATGATGGAGAGGCATTGTAAACGTAAGGGAAGCATCCATGTTTTGGAAATTCAACAGACAATCAAACCCAAGTTCAAGTTTAGAAACCAACTATAATGTATACCCCAAGTCACTATTTTCTACCACAATGCTATCTATAATCATGCGGGGAAGTAAGAACGATTGTTACCTGAAGTTTTCAACATCGGGAGAATTGTGATCGGGAGGAAAAAGGGATATTTTTGGTTGAAAACATGAGAGAATAGGGAGAAAACCCATTTCTCCCTTATTTCAATATGTTGTCTACCGCTATAGCGGTCGGTGTTCCACCATAGCGGTACTGCTATAGAGGTATTTTGTCCGCTATAGCGGACGTCAATCACTTTTAGTATAGGAAAGGTTTATCTTGGGTATTTTCAAATTCCTCCACCCCGATATAATACGAGGCCCCAGATTTCTCGGGTACCTGAGTGAGGGACACGTGAGGTATTCCTTGGGCAGTCCCTCGTTAGAGAAGATAATACTAATATTTCCTTTTTTTGGTGTGACTAATTAGGGGAAAGTTTGGTAACTTGTGTAGGTTCATAATTACGCGGTCACTTGAGACAGTGAGGGTCCCGGGCTAGTTTTTTTTGTCTTCTGATATTCAGGATCATTCAGAGAGGAATGATGGATAAATTGGTATTTGTTGTAACGATCGAATCCATTATTATTTTAGGAATCACGAAGTTAAAAATTTTAGGAATTAATTAAATTTTGGTTGTACTAAGTAAGGTGACGTGACGGAAAATTTCAAATTTTTGGAAATTGTCTAGGCTGACGTCACTCCTCTATAGCTATATTTATTCTGCTATAGCAGAACCGCTATAGCGGATAACCATCTGCCTTAGCGGAATGGCGGGAGGCAGTAGCCTATTACGCGAGTTTTAATAAAAGAACTCTCCTCCTAAATTAGAAAACATATGAGGGTTTCTCCAAAAACCCTCCTATGCTTCTCCAAGGCTTGGGAGCAATGAGGAGGAGGGATTCCAGCTAAAAGGGCGTGAAACTACAGATTCGAGCCTGCAGAATCGCTAGAGAACGCCTTCACAGAGCCAGAAAGGGCATGGAACAGCTTCTCGGCATCCAGGTAGGCTAGGTTTTCTTCACAAAGTAGATTTGACCCCTTTCATTTCCTATTTATTGTGTAGAATGAAAGGGAGAATCCATACTTTGGCCTTCGGGCATGGAGTGTGGAGGGAGATTGTTGGGTTTTTTAGTTGAACTGGAAATAGTAGATTTGTGATACTGCATGGTGATATTCTGGGTGTATACTTATGTTGGTATGGTTTTGCTAATGAAATATAGGGAAGAGAATGTTGGGAAGGTTCGGGGAACCAGAAGGGGTTAGTAATTAACTAATGTGCAAGGAACATAAGTTCTGGAAAACGAATGGGTATAATTACAATAATGTAATAGATGTGTTTCCAAGGCTAGGGGAGGTTTTTCTGATGTTATGTCTCGATCCTAGGAAGAGGGTCAAGAATAAATGTATCTAATGGCCTGTCTAAAGGGGTGATTTGAGGTTAGTCTTCGGACGAGGTTTAACGATTTATTGTGTACCCAAAATAGGGTAGGTGATGGTTATTGATTGTTGTATGCATTGTATGTTTGTGTACTTTTGTTTAAGTATCTGTACAAGTTACATTGCTTAGTGAATAGTTTAGGAATGTCTAAGGGTCTTGTTATCAGCCTTGTGAAATTAACTAGGTGTTATTGCTTATTGGTTTACAAGTATTGATTGTTCATTATTTATTACTGTGGATTTATGTGACATTCGGTTGGCTCGGGTACCATGCCTGGTATGAGTATACTAATATTTAGATCGGGTACCATGCCTGGTACGAGATACTAACTGGTTGGCTCGGGTACCACGCCTAGTACGGGTTTACTTTATTATATTACTGCATTTTTTATAATGGTTCCCTGAGTGGACCGGGTTATGTCTATGAATTCTGATTGTGCATATAGTTTATGAGAGGCCGGGATATTGTACTAATTTATATTTGGTTTTGGTGTAGACCAGGTTTGTCATGCTAACACTTAGATGTTGTTAGAGGGATCCCGGGGTGGGTCCAGACTATGTAAAAAGGGAGGTTAATTAATCATATATTGTCGTCATTTAGCATGTCATTGGCGGTCAGGGATTACTTGTGGTTAATAAGCTAAGGGTCAGTCTTGGTGTAGACTGACGTAGCCTGTTGAACATTTAGGTGTGGTTAGGGGATCCTGGGAGGGTCCGGGTTATGTGAGTAAAAAGGTATTTAGATGTAACCCTATGGTTGTCATGAAGTGTGTCAATGGTGGCTAGGTGGATTCCGGTATGGTTGATAAATTGGGAGAAAGACTGAGAGTCTGGGGTTGTAGTTGCTTGTGATTATAAACAGGTTGGAAGGTTGTCCTAGAGGTCGGTAAAGAGTCCGAACACTGGTAAGTAATACTACGATAATAAGTGGTTAGGTTGGGACGTTAGCCGGGTTAAGTCTTAATGTCTAGTCAAGGCCGTTGACTTGGGTAAGGGAAGGGTAGTCCAGGCATGGACACGGACATTGATAAAGGCGATTGTGAAAAAGAGGTGAAGTATTTAACTGATGTATTTTATCTTGACTACTATATAATGGTAGGAGTGGATTCGGGTCAACCGATGATGCCTACCAGTCCGTGTGTTTTGTACTTATTCTACTCTTTCTATACCTTTTTGGGTATAGTCTGGATATAGGGTTGGTGATGTTTCACAGGTTCAGGATGTCGGTGATATTTTAGCAGCTCCTACTTCCTTCCTGTGGTGGGAGCTGTGTCTTCCTCTTCAATTATGTATTATCTTATAGTATCTCTTGTACCGGCTTAGACTATGTTCTAGAGAGGGCGGTCTTATATTATAAATGATTTTCTGCAAGTTCTATAAGCCATTTATTTTCTGAAATTATTGAAAAGGAAGTTCCATGTATTCAAAAAGGGTTTTATTTCATGATTTATGTTCTCTTTTTCTTTGCCTGGTTGTTTGGGTGGTGAGGGTTCTCCTATCTAGATGGATTAGAGTAGGTTCTCGCACAGCCTGGTAGTTGGGTCGTGACACTTTCACGACCCGTATTTGTGAAAAAAGACCCATCCTATTGATCATAAATTTGTTCAGAGAGGTGGGAATATGAAGTAAGGAAAATAACTTGTTTAATGGCCCATATTTACAAAAAAAAAACGGGACCGTCTTGTAAACCATTTTCAAGGGCCCTGCAGAGTGCAAATTTAGAGCTTAGAAAAATGACTCAAAGAACGGACCATTCTTCTGAAGAATGGGTCTGTCTTGTCATTCATTTATCAATGATCCTAGGAGGTGTTACTTTTATCTTAGAAATACGAGCCAAAAAATAAATTGTTTGTTAAAAGAGCAAGCCATTATTAAACCCATAAAAACCTGCAGTTCCAGGCTTGACCAATCAAAAGAATGGTTGACTCTCCACAAAAAACTAATCATTTTTTCAAAGAACAGTTCGTATAAAATTGATGCAGCCAAGTTTTCCTAGTCAAGTTAGAACAGGATTTTATGTCGATAAATACTTTAATTAGGGTTCCTTTTACGTGTTATGCACCATATACGATCTATATTAAATATTGTGACATTGTTACTTATATTTTGGAGAATTAAGATGAAGTTCTTTCATTGTTCTTGATTCTTGAGAAATATTTTGGCTATTATTCTTGGAATTCTTATAGTCCATACACGTAATTTATATCTTCTGTATTCTTCTATGATTCTTTCAAGTATAAGTAGCTAAATACTATAACTAGGGTTGTAAAACCATGTTGAATTAACAAATTTAGGTTAAATAATTAGTGATTCTTGAACGGTGAATTTGCATGTATTGTTAATATTTTTGTTTTGATTTCTTTTTACTGGTGTGCAATGTTAGAATTCATCATTAACCTTTACTTTCTAGACCAAAGAGGTAAAAGGTTATGAAAAGAGATTAACAACATAGAATTTAGGCTACCTACCAAGATCTAATGATTTGAGATCGAACAAAGATAATCAATCCGAAATAATTAATGAAGCTTAGTAATTACACATTTGTGAGACAAAATATAGATCAAGTGGTATTCTTCTGAATGGACCAAATGGACTTTAGTTAAACCAGTATTATATTGTTAGTTTTGCATGCATATCACCGGGATAGATCACTAGTTATGTATACCTGCTAAATTATGAAATCATGGGGAACATAGTCCTAATTTCTTCTCCATATTTGAATACAATCAATAATTACTTTTACAAAAGATGTTACTAATTATTGCAAACACCAGTAAACTTTGCTTTTCATGTTAAATCCCCCTGAAATAATGAATACCAGTCAGAATTTCACTACATACATATTTCTTCCATATTCTCTATGGAATTTGACCTGAACTCTTATTGGGTTATTTTTTTGACAACACCCACTTTATATCTCATTTTAGAGATGTAATTTGGGCATATCAGCAGCCTAGAGTACGCAAAAAGAGTATGCAGACTAAAAGGTCTAAAATCTGGAATTTATGGGAGGAGAGCAACTGTTGCTCAAATGTTTCAACCATGAAGGGTGTGATATGGTTTGGTAAGCAAGGTAAGCTCAGTCTGAGGTTCATTGGTCCATTTGAGCTTCTTGAGTTTGTGGGGGAGGTAGCCTATGAATTTTCCTTGCCTCTACGGTTTTCAAGATTTCACCCAGTGTTTCATGTGTCCATGTTAAAGAAATATCATGGTGATGGAAATTATATTATTCACTGGGATTAGGTCATGTTCGATGAGGATCTATTGTATAAAGAGGAACCAGTGATATTTTAGATAGAGACGTCCGCAAGTTGAGATAAAAAAAGATTGCATATGTGAAGGTTAAGTAGAAGAACCATCTCATTGAGAAAGCCACTTGGGAGACCAAATCAGACATTCATAGCAAATTTCTCCAGCTCTACATTGAGTCAAGTATTCTTTCCTCATTTTCCTTCTTATATGTTTGGGGGATGAACGATTGTTTAATTTAGTGTTTAAAGTAACGACCCTTCCAGTCGCTATTGGATGGTTAGGGCCAAAGTACCCTGTTAGAGTTCCCCCAGAGAGTTGATCTAATAAAATCTCAAAGATGGAGTAGTTTAAAACTGAAAACTTTTGACTAATTATAATGAATCGTGTTGCATTTCATTATGTTATGTTCTGTTAGGGGGTGACCTAGTGATCTAGATCTCCGTTAGAAATTTTAAGGTTGTGAGCGAGTTCCTAGCATGTATCTTTAGTGGTTGTCGTATTGGGTCTATTTCGTGATGTCTTAAGTGTGAAATTTGTATTATGAAATGGGACTTTTGTTCATCTTTCCCAAGTTACTGATTAAGGACCGCTGCAGCAGCGAGATTTTGTTGCAGCTAGACTGCCGTAGCGATCAGAGTCTCTCCATAGCAGAACTAAGCAAATCTTCAAGACTCGCCATAAGAAGCCTTTCTTCGCCATAGCAGATCTGCTATAGCGAGAAACCATCCACTTTAGTGAATTTACGAGAGGTTGAATACCTTCTTTACATTACTTATTTCAAGTTTCATTCCATTAACTCTAAGACTTCGTTCTAGAGCTCTAGATAGGTGATTTCTCAAGGCTAGGACTATTTTCTTCTTGAGGTAAGTTCTCCCCGACATCTATTACACCTAGTAATCCATTAATATCCTAGAATTGTTAGGATGAAGGTAATGGAAGAATTGCAGGTTAAAACCCTAGGTTCATAAAAAGTATGAAAAAGCCTATGGGTACATGTAATAATCATCTAGAGTGCTTTTGGGTTGTAAATTAACACATTCCAGCGTGATATTTAATGTTATTAAACATAAATTTTTGTGATTGGGAACCTTTAGTTTCATAAAAATTAGAACTTTAGCATAAAAATTACTTGAAGGGAAAAATTGGAGTAGAAACTCCATGAATTGAGTTAATGTAAATATTCTTGGACTAGTTGATGATTAATTGAATCTTAGGTAATATTGTAGAACTTCAATAAGGGTAGAATTTGTCGGTTTGAATTCCTAAAATCTTATATTTGAAGAGTAGATGATTGATTACTCTTATAATTGCTTGTTTTGGAGTTTAAATGTTCTGGGGCATTGAGGAAAGAAAAAGCTCTTGTGTATTAGCTTTCTTGATTCGGGTTCTTCACTTGAGGTAGGTTATATTTTATGTGAAGTTAGACATAATTTATTCTCTTGTACATGTTATGAAGTGATACGCATTTTGATAGGTCTTTGGACATGATTTGTGGTTGAATATTCATTTGACTTGTCAATGCTTGTATGAATAAGTTGGTAATTGTTCGAAGCCTATCCATAAATGACTCATGACAATAATGTGCACTTGCTTTATTCTTGTGTACTTGTTTTGTAACGACCCTTCCCGTCATTATGGGTGAGCTATTCATGCGAGAAAATGAGTTAAAAAAACTTCTAGGTTGGGGAGTTGAAAATTTTGGGTTAGACTAGTCTCGGACAAAATCTAAGCGAGGTGAGATCTAGGTGTCACAACCCAACCCCGCTGTGAGCGGCACCCACCCAACCCCCAAATGAGTGAACCGACATAAACCAACACTTCTTATAATCTAGAACCTTAAAACCAGTGCATAAAGTAACTAGTACTCAAGTCTCAAAATACTATTATATATAAAAGCCTGCAAAAATTCCTTCCTAGAACCTGAAAGTCATCACACCAAAACAATCTACCAATGTCTAGAATGCGAGGATGCAACCCCAAATAAATAAGAGTTTAAGCCTGAAACAAGTGGGCTATAACTAAAAGAAAGAAACTAAGGTAGCTCAACTGAAGTAGCTCACCCTTGATGTCTGGAAATGCTGGGACTACAAGTGAGGTCGCGCGTCAGCCGCCGGAAGATTGCCTATACTCACAAAAAGAAACGCAAGTGCAGAATCAGTACACAACACCGTGTACTAGTAGGATCATCAGCCAGTTCCAAATAAGCAGAATATGAACAGCAACTAAAGCTAAGTAAGCATAGGAAACATGTGAACAAGCCAACAAATATATCTAGACTACAAGTTTCTTCCTAGCTTATCCCCACATGTAATCCACTTCACAACCATTGACAACATTCAATGACAATAACCTACATATATCTCTTTTTACATAGTCTAGGCCCACCCCGGGATCCCCCTAAAAACACCTAAGTGGTACACACATAACCCGATCTGCACCATGACCAAACACTGATCAATAAAATGACTCGGCCTCTCATAGACCATATACAAATGTCATAATTCAAGAAACACAACCCGATCCACTCATGGAACCATTGTAAGAATACAAAAATTCAATAAATTAATCTCGTACCAGGCGTGGTACCTGAGCCAACCATTTCAGTATTCCATACCAAGCGTACTATCCAAGCCAACCATTTAGAATCTCGTACCAGGCATGGTACACGAGCCAATCGAATATCACACAGAAATCCAACAGTCACAAACAATGAACAAAAACACACTTGTAAACTAACAAGCCATAACACCCTGTTCATTTTAAAAGACTGCTATCCAGACATTTAGAAATTCATAACTATTCCCTAAGCATTCAACTCATACAATAGTTAAGCAAAAGTACACGAACATACATTGCATAATGGAAATCAATAACCATCACCTACCTCGAATTACGTAAAGCTCTATTGAACCAGAGCTTTCCCCTTCTCAAGATCCCTTGCTTGTTCTTGGTCTAGAAAAATTATACAAGAACTATATTCAATTCACTTGCCTAAATACCCGGATTATGCAAAAATCCCAATCCCCAGGCCAAACTATGATCATCCCACCCATTCCCGGCTTTCCCCAACATAAATTCACCTAAGTTCATTATTATACGGATACATTTAGAGAATTATCACTAAGTAATCGTAACCCATCAACCATAAACAAGACCCAAGAACTGTAGCACCCTAGAATTCCCTCTTTCCCCAGATTCTACCATTCCTAGGACATTCAAAACCTTTCCCCGATTCCCTAACTATCAATTCTACTTCGTAGGAAAGGTAACATTAAGTTAAGGGAGTAGAATCCTTACCTTTGGGATGAAAAACAATGAAAAACTAGGGGAGTTTGCCTAAAATCTCCCTTACCCTTCTCCAAAACATTCTTGATGAAAACTGAACATTTTGGGGAAGTTTTTTGCATTAAATCCCAACTGGTCTGCCATAGCAGTCCCCGCTCCACTATGGCAGTACCGTCGTAGCAAAACCCCATCCATCACAGCGGTGCTGACCGGCATTGACTTCCGCTAAAGAAGTAATTTCTCAGCTATAGCGGAGGTTTCTACAGCAGTTGACACAAGACAGAAAGTCGTAAAGTTCCCCAAAAATGCCTATTTTACAACACACCTTAATTTCCCGACAATCCGAAATAACCCCTTCACATCAACCTTGATATCGAGAGTTCTACTTACTCGAATTCACTTCCAAAAAGTCCCCTGGACTCCTATATGTCTTAGCTACAAGGAAAACTAGCTCAACTCAAGAAATGTTACCCAATGCTTATTCGAATTGCCCTAGACCATACCTCGCTTCAAAACCGGTCGAGACTAGCCTAGCCTAAAATTTTCAACTCCCAAACCCAGAGTATTTCTAACTCAAAACTTGGCATGAAAATTTTACCCGTAATAACGAACTCGGTCATTACAACAGACACCAATTTACCCATCATTCATCCCCGAATGATCAGACCCAAAAATATGGAAATAAAGAAGGGAAAGTGTAGTACATGAATCCTCAAACAAGTGAGGGTACTTGTCCCGCATGTCCTTCTCGGTTTCCCAAGTGGCTTCCTCAATCGGATGATGCTTCCACTAAATTTTTACCATACTGATCACCTTAGTCCTTAATTTCTGGACATCCCAATCAACAATCATAATTGGTTCCTCTTCATAGCAAAGGTCCTTATCTAGTAATATGTTATCCCATTTGATGATGTAATCTCTATCCCCAAGGTATCGCTTCAACATGGATACATAGAATACTGGATGGACATCGTATAAACTGCGCGGCAGTGCTAACCTGTAAGCCACTGGCCCTACTATTTCGAGAACTTTAAATGAGCCAATAAACCAATGGCTGAGCTTGCCCTTCTTATCGAAATGCATAACCCTTTCATTGGTGACACTTTCAATAATGCATGTTCACCAACCTGAAAGTCCATGTCTCTTACCTTGCGATATGCATATTCCTTCTGCCTGATCTAGGATGCTAGCAACTTGGTCTTAATGCCCCTTATCTTTTGCTGCGCTTCCCTTACCAAGTCTACGCCTAGAGGCTTCATATTACCTGCCTCAAACCACCCTATAGGTGATCTACAACTCCTCCTATACAGTACCTCGAATGGTGCCATATCGATACTGGAGTGATAGCTATTATTGTACGAAAACTCACACAATGGGAGAAATTGGTCCCAATGACCTCCAAAGTCAGTCACACATGATCTTAGCATGTACTCCAACACTTAGATTATTCTCTCTGACTGCCCGTCAGTCTGAGGGTGGAAAGTTGTGTTGAAAGTGAGTTCAGTGCCCAACTCTTCATGTAAATTACCCCAAAACTTAGAGGTAAACTACGTGCCCCTGTCTGAAATGATGGACAGTGGTACCCCATGCAGTCTTACAATATCCTTCACATAAATCATAGCCAACTGCTGCGAATTGTTAGTCCACCCTGACCGGAATAAAATGAGTTGACTTGGTCAGCCTATCCACAATGACCCAAATCGGGTTATAATTTCCCAAGGTCCTTAGAAGACCCACCACAAAATCCATGGCTATCCTTTCCCACTTCTACTCGAGAATGAGTATCCTCTGAAGTACACCTGCAGGCCTTTGGTACTCATATTTGACCTGCTGACAGTTCTAACATTTGGATACGAATTCAACTATGTCCCTTTTCATCCCAGGCCACCAATAAAGTTGCTTCAAATTCCTGTACATATTGGTTATTTCCCGGATGAATTGAGTACCGCGAACCATGTGCCTATGCCAATACCTTCTGAATTATGTCATCAACCCAAGGGACACAAATCCTCCCTCTAAAATTCAACACCCCTCCAAAATCCAATGTGGCATCCGTGGACTCTCCGGATATTACCTTGCTTCGAAGCTTGCTCAACTGCGAATCCTGAAGCTGCTTAGCCTTTATTTTCTCTATGAATGTGGGTTTGACCTCAATATTGGCCAACACTCCACCCTGTTCTGAGATACCCAGGTGCATAAACCTGGATTCCAAATCCTGAATCTCCCTTGCCAATGGTCGTTTGGACACCCCCAAATAAGCCAAACTGCCCATGCTAACTGTCTTCCGGCTCAATGCATCTGCCACCACATTAGCCTTACCCGAATGGTACTGGATGGTTACATCATAATCCTTCAACAACTCCATACACCTCCTTTGTCTAAGATTCAAGTTCTTCTGAGTAAAAACATGTTGCAAACTGTGATAATCACTGAACCCCTCACACTTGACACCATAAAGATAGTGGCTCCAAATTTTTAGTGCAAACACCACCGCTGCCAACTCCAAGTCATGTATTAGATAATTTTTCTCACGAACCTTTAATTACCTAGAATCATATGCTATCACATTCATGTCCTGCATCAACACAGCACCAAAACCCGAATGTAAAGCATTACAATATACAATAAAATCCTTACCTTCAACCAGCAATAAAAGGATAGGAACCGTGGTAAGAAGTTTTGAGCTTTCGGAATCTCTCTTCACACTTGTCGGACCATACAAATGGTAAATCCTTCTAAGTCAACCTTCTCAAGTGAGTAGCAATGGACACAAAATCCTTGACAAACCTGCGGTAGTATCCTGCAAGTCCTACAAAACTCCTCACCTCAATCACGGAGCTAGGCCGGAACCAATTCTTGAGTGCCTCAATATTCTGGGGTTCTACCATCACCCCATTTTCTGACACTACATGCCCTAAGATATGACTGAAGTCAACCAAAATTCACACTTAGAAAAAATTTCATACAGTTTCTGATGCTTCAAAATACCCAACACAATACGAAGATATTCAGCATGTTCTTCCCTACTCTTAGAGTAAATCAAAATGTTATCAATAAATACAATGATAAAAGAATCGAAATAAGACTTAAACACCCCATTCATCAAACTCATGAATGTTGTCGGTGCATTTGTCAACCCAAATGACATCACTAGAAACTCGTAATGCCCATAATAATTCCGAAAAGCCATCTTAGGAATGTCCTCGAGCCTAATCTTTAACTGATGATACCCTGACCTCAAGTCGATTTTTGAGAACACTAATGCACCTTGTAACTAGTCAAAATCTATACGGGGTAAAGGGTATTTGTTTTGGATGGTAACCTTATTCAACTTCCTGTAGTCTATGCACATCCGCATACTACCATCCTTCTTTTTCACAAACAAGACCAGAACACCCTAAGGCGAAGAACTGGAAAGGATAAAACCCTAAGAGTTCCTAAAGTTGAGTCTTAAGTTCCCTCAACTCTGCCGGAGCCATACGATAAGGAGGAATAAAAATTGGGCGAGTGCCCGTCTCCAAGTCAATACAAAAATCAATGTCCTTGTCCGGAGGCATACCAGGAAAATCCATCTAAAACACCTCCTGAAACTCTGACACAACCAGAACTGACCCAATAAATGGGGACTCCACACTATCATCCCGAAGATGATCCAAAAAGGTCAAACACCTTCTCCCCACTAGTTTTCTAGCCTGAACAAATGATATGATCTTAGCCGGCTTAGGCCTATACACACCTTCCTACTCTAGTCTATCCTTACCCAGAATTTTTAAACCCACAGTCTTAGCATTACAATTCAATATAGAATGATAAGGAGACAACCATGTTATGCCCAAAATAATATCGAAGTCTACCATATCCAGAATTACCAAATCTACCCAAGTATGCAACCCCACAAATATCACCGAACAAGTATAATAAATATGAGTCACAATCACTGAGTCTCCAACTGGGGTAGACACATGAATAGGGGAATCAAGTACATCACACATCAAATCCAGACCTAGTGCAAAGTTCACAGACACATAAGAGTAAGTAGATCCTGCGTCAAATAGTACAGAAGCCATCCTACCACAGACAAGAATTATACCTGTGATCACCGCGTCTGATGCCTCTGTCATAGATCTTCCTGGAAAAGCATAGCAATGAGTCTGGGCATCAATTCAAGAAACTTCCTTGGCTGGCTATGTCGCACCCCTGCCCGCGCTACCATTACCTCTTTCTCCCTGACCTCCCTAAAAGTTACCTCACCCACCATGTGGATGACGTCTAGCATGACCACCTCTACCTGCTGGGACCACAGCCTTAAACTGCTACTGAGCAATATTACTAGTTTGTCAGTGAGGGCATGTCATGACCCGATTTCTCGGTCATGATGGCACCTACAACCCTCCAGTAGGCGAACCATTTCCCGTAGCCCAGGACAGTTAGTAATGGGCTACTATCTAACAAATAAGCGGGAGAGTAGTTTAATAAGCAAAAGTAAGAGAGTAAGGTGAGGAGAATAGATAACAGGAATATATATATACATATGCGGAAACTAAACAAAACCCCAAGACCTGGTATCATAGTATAGAGCCAAAACTACATACATGGAGTGCAAACGATCCAAAACAATATATACAGATGTCTATGAGTGGTAATAGAGTACATAAAGCAAAAGATAAACTAAAGCTAAGCTCCAATCGCCAAGAGCTCACCCTCAGTCTGAAGTAGACCCCAACAGACCTCCAAGCATGAATCACAATGATCTAACGGCGATGGCCCACGCTAGGATCTGCACCCAAAGATACAGGAGGGTAGGGTGAGCACCAAATGCGAAGCATAAGGTACCCAGTAGGTATCATAGGCCGACTGGGCACATATAAGATAAAAGCATATTGACAGACAAAATAGAAGCAAGTAGTCACAGAAATCAACAAAAGGTACACAGGAACTAGCCCAGAGGGAAGTCAACAGAACCACATGTGAGGCCAGCCAGCAAAATATATACACCATAGGCACAGTTGAAAGTAAGAAACAACGCACCTGGGGTCCTTGCAATAACAGTGTATACATAATAAGTTTACGAAATGGACGGTATACCGGTAACCTCAAGTGTAAGAAGAGGGAAAGAATAATAATAGGCATGCTCAGAGACATGAATCAAACTCAACTAATCATATCAATCTCAATCCAGAAACTAACAGTTTAGCAGTAACCAATTTCATAATTAACCGTAACAGGGAATAATTCTGTAAGTAAATAGCAAGAGTCTACCTACAGTCCCCCAGCCGCCCATACAACCGGGGAACACAAACAAGTGAAAACAAAACCTCCGACATCCCATACTACCGGAGCGTACAATCAACAAACAACAAACAAGGGTGGAGCCTCAAACAATGAATAATATGATGCATGAAGATCTCAAGTGAAATGGTAACTCTGTATGTACCTCCTCCGGTGCCGATCCGGCCCAGCAGGTAGGTTCCATGGAAGGACAGTGTCCCGTATACCTCTACTCCACCGTATACCCTTCCTCCAGCACATGCAGCCCGCAGCCCCTGGCCCGGATGGCAAGGTCCATGGAGGTCCATGCAGGTCCCTGACCCCATACTAAAACTCAGTATCAAAACATGTCGTCCGGAAGCAAGTCCGGGTTTAAGATAGAGACCCAGTCTCGAATATGCATGCGCAGACCCTGTCCAGGACTAAAGTAGTAGGAAAATATCTCCCAAAAAAACCCTCCAAAGGTGCCCGGGCATAACTGGGTCTAAACAGTAGAAAGTCATCTCGGGTGCTCGGTCCGACCGAGGCTAAAATTATCTTAAATAGCAAGTAAACCCAACTAGCACCCCGGCCCTGCCGAGTCTAGCGTTAATTGTAAGACTGGTGATTTAAATCATAATTTTACTTCCTTTTACCCAAAAATATTCACAAGTTATATCAAACCATTTCCAAATTATATCCATCAATAACAGGCCCCCGGGGCCATGCAAGGTTTAGAAAATAGTGTCAGTAGGCCCGAAGCCCAAACCATAGTAAAACATGGATAAAACCTCTTTATATGCATGAAAATTGTATGATCAAACACAATAGCTGCCCAGCAGCTCACAATTAACCTATCGACCCTGCACAGGCCCACAGCTACTCAGCAAGCATAACCAGCCTAGAAGGATAATTCTATGCCCGGGACTCGCGGACATTCCCAAAATCCCACCTTCTATGTTCCAGAGTCAACAAGGTCTCACAGGACCACAGGGGTAAATAAAATATATCGGCAAGTACTACAAGCAACGGAGGAACAAAAGTAGGTGGACATGAATAAGCGGTCGAGGCCTGTGGTACCAACCTAATAAACCAACTCAAGGATGCCCATTAATACAATTTTATCCTATATATGTGGAGTGTAGGGAAAATAAACCGTAACCTACTTGTCGTCCGACGACAAGCTGTTAGGACAACAATTTCCGAGATCAGATGGATGTGAGGTTTTGTGTGTTGGAAATTAGACTCGTAGACCTTCAATTTGGTATTTTGGGGGACTTCTAACTCTTTATATATTGAGATAAAAGCTCTAAGACATTTTACCCAAAGTTCAGAAAATTTATTAAAGAAACTTACGATAACCTTTGCCGACTTGCTTGACTTCAAAACTTATCATACGACCAAACAAATGGACCCGGCACCGAAATACCGATCCCGACAAGCCTTAAATGACTTGGGGCCACTACAAACAAGCTCTAACGGTACAAGGAAAATGTATACGTGGAAATAACCGGAAGGGTCATTACATCATCCACTACTAAAAAGGACTTTCGCCCTTGAAAGTCAAGGTCAAGGGCGTACCTGAAGGCTCAAATAGCTGTGGATACTGAGCCCGCATATCTCTCTCGGTCTCTCAGGTAGCCTCCTCGACTGGACGGTGCCTCCACTGATCCTTAACAACCGGGATCTCTCGAGACCTCAATCTCCTGACATCTCTGGCCAAAATAGTTGTCGGCTCCTCAACAAAGGCTAAACCCTCACCCAACTGAACTGAATCCCACTGCAACACATGAGACTCATCTGGGACATACCGACGCAACATCGAAACATGAAATACAGGATGTATAGCTAAAAACATCGGAGGCAAGGCTAGCTGATAGGCAACGCTACCAACCCTCTGAAGAATCTCAAATGGCCCAATGTACCTGGGGCTAAGCTTGCCCCGCCAACAAAATCTCATCACGCCCTTCATGGGCGATACACGGAGAAACACCAAGTCACCGACACTAAACTCCAAGGCACGAAGCCTATGATCAGCATAACTCTTCTGCCTGCTCTGAGTTGCCCGAAGTCTGTCCTGAATCGCTCGAACCTGATCCAAAGAATCTCGAAGCAAATCTGTACTCTGTGGCCTAGAATCAAAACCATCAAACCAACCTACCGGTGATCTGCAACGCCTGCCATACAAAGCCTCAAAAGGTGCCATGCCTATACTCGAATGGAAGCTGTTATTATAAGCAAACTCTGCCAAGGGAACAAACTGATCCCAAGAACCTCCAAAGTCAAGAACACAGGCCCGAAGCATGTCCTCCAGAATCTGAATGGTCCTATCGGACTGGCCATCTGTCTGAGGGTGGAAAGGCCGTACTAAGATGAACCTCTGTACCTAAATTCGCTGAATAGCCCTCCAGAACTGAGATGTGAACTGAGTGCCGCGGTCTGAAATGATAGAAGCTGGGACCCCGTGCAACCGAACAATCTCACAAAGGTAGATCTGAGCTAACCTCTCTGCTCATAAGAAGTCTGAACCGGCAAGAAATGTGCTGACTTAGTGAGCCTATCAATAATCACCCATATGGAATCAAACCCATGAGAAGTACGAGGCAAACCAACAACAAAGTCCATAGTAATCCCTTCCCACTTCCACTCAGGAATGGGAAGTCGCTGCATCAAACCACCAGGTCTCATGTGCTCGAACATAACCTGCTGACAGTTCAAGCATCGAGATACGAAATCCACTATATCCTGCTTCATACCACTCCACCTGTAAAGCTGTCTCAAGTCTCTATACATCTTTGTTGTGCCAGGGTGAATGGAGAATCTAGTACAATGTGCCTCATGAAGTATCAACTGAATCAAATCACTAATCCTCGGAACACAAAGGCGACTATCAAACCTCAGAACCCCATCTGAATCTAGAGTAGCCTGACTGGTCTCACCCTGAACAACTTGATCACAAAGGTCACACAACTGTTGATCCTCAAACTGACAGCTCTGAATCTTATCAATCAAAGTAGAACAAACCTCAACACTGGCGAGAACCCTGCTAGGATCCGACAAGTCAAGCCTAACCAAACGGTTAGCTAAGGACTGGATGTCCAAGGCCAATGGTCGCTCTGAAACTGAAAGAGAAACTAGGCTACCCATACTCACTGCCTTCCGGCTCAAGGCATCCGCTACCACGTTTGCCTTGCCTAGATGATACAGAATAGTGAAGTTATAGTCCTTCAGTAACTCAACCCATCTCCTCTTTCTCGAGTTCAACTCTCGCTGACTCGTGATATACTGAAGACTATGGTGATCAGTGAAGATCTCACAGTGAACTCCATATAGGTAATGCCTCCAGATCATGAGCACGAAAACTACCGCGCCCAACTCTAAGTCATGAGTGTGGTAGTTGCGCTCGTGAACCTTCAGCTGCCTCGATGCATATGCTATTACTCGACCCTGCTGCATCAACACACAACCAAGACCAACCCCAGAAGCATCACAGTACACGGAGAAGCTCTGACCTTCAACCTGCAAAGTCAAAACTGGAGTTGAAGTCAATAAGGCCTTAAGCCTCTGGAAGCTATCCTCACACTGAACCGACCACTGAAATGGGACATCCTTCCTTGTCAGCATAGTCAAGGGTCCCTCAACGAACCGTCTGTAGTAACCTGCTAACCCAATAAAGCTGCGGACCTCAGTAGCAGTAGTAAGTCTAGGCCAATCACAAATCGCAGAAATCTTTCTCGGGTCAACCCTAATCCCATCCTTAGACACCACGTGCCCTAGGAATGCAACTGACTCAAGCCAAAACTCGAACTTTGAGAACTTGGCATAAAGCCGATGATCTCTCAAAGTCTGGAGTATAACCCTCAAGTGCTGCTCATGCTCATCTCTACTACGCGAGTATACCAAGATGTCGTCTATAAAAACTATCACAAATGAGTCTAAATACGGGCCAAGAACCCTGTGCATCAAGTTCATAAAGGCTGCGGGGGCATTAGTCAACCCAAAAGACATCACCATGAACTCATAATGGCCATAACGTGTCCTGAATGTTGTCTTAGGGATGTCCTCCGCCCTAATCCTCAACTGATGGTAGCCAGACCTCAAATCAATCTTCGAAAACATGACTGAACCCTGAAGCTGGTCAAACAAATCATCAATCCTCGACATCGGATACCTATTCTTCACTGTCACCCTATTCAGCTGCCGATAATCAATACACATGCGCATCGACCCATCCTTCTTCTTCACGAAGAGAACAGGAGCACCCCACGGTGACACACTAGGTCTAATAAACCCCTTAGCTAACAGATCCTGGAGCTGCTCCTTAAGCTCCCTCAACTCAGCAGGAGCCATACGGTAAGGAGAAATAGAAATGGGCCTGGTGCCCGGCTTTAGCTCAATAGCGAAATCACAGGATAGGAAGTCTCTAACCACAGGAACAGACTCAGGAGAAGTAGGTTCAGCACTAACATCTCGGACATATGCTAGATAAGCTAAACACCCACGGGAAATCAACTTCATAGCTCGAAGACAAGAGATGATCCCAGATGGTGCATGGCTAACAGAACCCTGCCACACAACCGGGGATACACCGGGCACAGCTATGGTAATGATCTTGGAATAACAATCCAAAACCACACGGTGAGGGGATAACCAGTCCATGCCCAGTATCACATCAAAATCTAGCATATCAAGAATCATCAAATCACCCCAAGTCTCTGAATCACCAATAGATAAAATACAAGATCTCACAATCCGATCCACTACTAAAGAATCTCCTACTGGGGTCGAAACAGAAACAGGAACAGATAATGGCTCACTACCCAACCCCAAACAAGGTACAAAGTAGGCAGATACGTACGAACAAGTGGATCCAGGATCAAATAAAGCCATAGCAGACAGATGGCACACAGAAATCGTACTTGTAATCACAACATCTGAGGCCTCTGCCTCTGGTCTCTTAGGGACCGCGTAAAAATGACGACGACCTCCACCTGCCCGACGGCCATCCCTACCACCTGCTCGGCCGCGCGTAACACCACCTCTACCCTGACGACCACCCCCTCTAGCCGGGGGCTGAACTGCTCATAAAGGCTCGGCCAACTGAACTGTACCCTGCTGAGGTCAATCTCTAGCAAAATGACTAATCACACCAAAAGTAAAACAAGCCCTGGCGGCCTACTCGGTCAAAATGAACCAGCAGATCCCGTATAACCACCACGGCCTGATGCCCCAGAAACTATACCCCTCGAAGACTGGCCGTCATAGCCCTGATGGTTGCTCTGACCCTGCTCGAACTGGGTACTATCGAAAGTCTGAAGGGAAGCCTGAACCGATCGGCTGGATTAACCCTGGTGCTGTTGTGGCTGATAACTCCGGCTCCACTGACCAGGACCTCTACCACCATATCTGGAACCACTGTAGACACCCTGATGTCGAGGCCTCTTATCTCTGGACCACTGATCATGTCGTTGTAAGTCCTCCACGGTGCGGGCATAGTCTACGATAGCCTGAAATGACCGACCACCGGTGATCAATATCTCAGCTGGCTACCTGATTTCTGGCCTCAAACCCCATACAAATCTGCGAATCCTATCTGCCTCGGTAGGAATGATCATAGCTCTGAACGATGCTAGCTGATGAAAATGGGTCTCATACTCTGAGACAGTCGTAGACCTCTGCATAAGGTAAGTAAACTGCTCCCTGCAATGCTCACGAGCACTCTGAGGTAGGAACTTGGCCATAAAGGCCTCATAAAACTCAGACCAAGTCAAAGGAGGTGACGATGGTGGTCTACAAGCAACCTGGGCCCTCCACCATAACTTTGCTGGGCCCTCAAACTAATAGGTAGTATAACCAACCCCGTGAGTTTCCAACAAACCCAAATGATGCAACATCTCCTCACAAGTAGTAATAAATTCATGTGGATCCTGTCCAGAAGTACCAGCAAACCTCGGAGGTGCTAACCTCAAAAACCTACCCAACGCCTTCTTCTCTGACTCTGTCATAGCAGGGCGAGGAGCAAGAGGTTGTGCAAAGGATGGAACTGGAATGACCTCCGCACGGGGAGCCATAGTAGCAGGCTGCGCTCCTGAGCTCTATGCACCCAGGGCTGCCTCCTGAGCGGATGTCTGCGCTACCTCAGAAGGCCGCTCTCCAATCACACCCAAAAGCTGTAATAGTAATCCCCGAATATCTGGAGACAGAGTTGCGGCTGAAGCAGGCACAGAAGTGGGCACTAGAGCTGGTACTGGAGCTGGCGCTGGAGCTGGTACTAGAGTTGGTACTGGAGCTGGTGCTGGAGCTGGTACTGGAGCTGGTGCTGGAGCTGGTACTTGAGCTGGTGGTACCTGGGCTGCCCCCTGATCCACATGATGCTCGGGCTCTATCTCCACCCTAGCAGCTCTAGCAGGTGCCTTTGCTCGAGGGCGTCCTCGACCCTTAGCTGGAGTGGGAGGCTCATCTTCGCGTGATGCCGATGATCTCGTATGAACCATCTGTGGAAGAATGAAGTAGAACAAATGGGATTTCCAGAAACTTCAAGAGTTCCACGCACGACACAGAAGCAATGAAAGAGCCAAATTTTCTAAAATGTCACTGTAGCCTCCCAAAGGTTGAGCATGGACGTCTCCGCCCTGATCCGCAGGACTCTACTAGACATTGGCTCCTATACCGATGACACCGGTGAACCTAAAGCTCTAATACCAAGTTGTCACGACCTGATTTCTCAGTCATGATGGCACCTACAACCCCCAAGTAGGCGAACCATTTCCCGTAACCCAGGACAGTTAGTAATGGGCTACTATCTAACAAATAAGCGGGAGAGTAGTTTAATAAGCAAAAGTAAGAGAGTAAGGTGAGGAGAATAGATAACAGGAATATATATATACATATGCGGAAACTAAACCAAACCCCAAGACCTGGTATCATAGTATAGATCAAAAACTACATACATGGAGTGCAAACGATCCAAAACAATATATACAGATGTCTCTGAGTGGTAATAGAGTACATAAAGAAAAGATAAACTAAAGCTAAGCTCCGATCACTAAGAGCTCACCCTCAGTTTGAAGTAGTCCCCAACAGACCTCCAAGCACGAATCACAGAGATCTAAAGGCGATGGCCCATGCTAGGATCTGCACCCAAAGATGCAGGGGGGTAGGGTGAGTACCAAATGCGAAGCATAACGTACCCAGTAGAAATCATAGGCCGACTGGGCACATATAAGATAAAAGCGTATTAACAGACAAAATAGAAGCAAGTAGTCACAGAAATCAACAAAAGGTACACAGGAACTAGCCTAGAGGGAAGTCAACAGAACCACATATGAGGCCAGCCAGCAAAATATATACACCATAGGCACAGGTGAAAGTAAGAAACAACGCACTTGGGGTCCTTGCAATAACAGTGTATACATAATAAGTTTACGAAATGGATGGTATACCGGTAACCTCAAGTGTAAGAAGAGGGAAAGAATAATGATAGGCATGCTCAGAGACATGAATCAAACTCAACTAATCATATCAATCTCAATCCAGAAACTAACAGTTTAGCAGTAACCAATTTCATAATTAACCGTAACAGGGAATAATTCTGTAAGTAAATAGCAAGAGTCTACCTACAGTCCCCCGGCCGCCCATACAACCGGGGAACACAAATAAGTGAAAACAAACCCTTCGACATCCCATACTACCGGAGCGTACAATCAACAAACAACATACAAGGGTGGAGCCTCAAACAATGAATAATATGATGCATGAATATCTCAAGTGAAATGGTAACTCTGTATGTACCTCCTCCGGTGCCGATCCGGCCCAGCAGGTAGGTTCCATGGAAGGACACTGCATGTATACCTCTACTCCACCGTATACCCTTCCTCCGGCACACACTGCCCGCAGCCCCTGGCCCGGATGGCAAGGTCCATGGAGGTCCCTGACCCCATACTAAAACTCAGTATCAAAACATGTCATCCGGAAGCAAGTCCGGGTTCAAGATAGAGACCCAGTCTCGAATATGCATGCCCAGACCCTTTCCAGGACTAAAGTAGTAGGAAAATATCTCCAAAAAAAACCCCTCCAAGGGTGCCCGGGCATAACCGGGTCTAAATAGTAGAAAGTCATCTCGGGTGTTCGGTCCGACCGAGGCTAAAATTATCTCAAATAGCAAGAAAACTCAACTAGCACCCCGGCCCTGCCGAGTCTAGCGTTAATCATAAAACTGGTGATTTAAATCATAATTTTACTTCCTTTTACCCAAGAATATTCACAAGTTAAATCAAACCATTTCCAAATTATTTCCATCAAAAATGGGCCCCCGGGGTCATGCAAGGTTTAGAAAATAGTGTTAGTAGGCCCAAAGCCCAAACCATAGTAAAACATGGATAAAACCTCTTTATATGCATGGAAATGGTATGATCAAACACAATAGCTGCCCAGCAGCTCACAATCAACCTATCGACCCTGCACATGCCCACAGCTACTCAGCAAGCATAACCAGCCTAGAAGGATAATTCTATGCCCGGGACTCGCGGATATTCCCAAAATTCCACCTTCTATGTTCCAGACTGAACAAGGTCTCACAGGACCACAGGGGTAAATAAAATATATCGGCAAGTACTACAAGCAATGGAGGAACAAAAGTAGGCGGACATGAATAAAGCGGTCGAGGTCTGTGGTACCAACCTAATAAACCAATCTAAGGATGCCCATTAATATAATTTTATCTTATATATGCGGAGTGTAGGGAAAATAAACCGTAACCTACCTGTCGTCCGACGACAAGCTGTTAGGACAACGATTTCCGAGCTCGAACCGCTCCGAAAAGCTCCAAAACAAAATCAAACTTGAACTCGGGATTGAATAACTTGACGTAAATAATCGATTTTCTTTCGAACATTTAATATAACGTCAACATATAATTGGTTTCACCAACCTCTTCTTCGTATGCGTATGTATATGGAGAAGCCAACAAAACATTACTCTAGGTAATGAATGAAATAAAAGTTTAAATGAACTTGTTGATTTCTAATATAAATAGCACCACTGCCACCACTGTTCATTTTAAAAAGGGAAGATAAAAATGGTTACATTTTAATGAAAGCAAGTGAGGTAACTGAATGCCACCTGTTAGAAATCATACAAGCTGCCACACTACACACTTCCACGTGGAAGTGTGTTGCTATCACTACACCATCTTTAATTCACTATATATGCATTCGGGTATTGCATAAGTTCGTGGTAAAATAAATATAGCTTTTTGAATATATCATAATGGATAGAAAATTATTTCAAATAAAACCTACTATATTATAATAATAATTTTCAACATAACTAAATTTACTATCTCCGTTAAAATATTACAATGTATACAACCCTTATAAAATAAGTACATACCCAATTATATCATAATAAAAGTATTTTTCATAAACCTTTAAAATATTTTAAAAAGGTAATAAAAATATAACTTTTTACCACACTCAACTTTAAAATAAAATATTTTCAAATATACGCGCGATGCTAATAAAATTCTTAAATTTAGGTTCACAATTCACCATCGCACGATTTTGATACTCAAGAACTCTCTTGGAACCCTCCCTTATGTTTTCTCACTATTTCAGAACTGAAATGGCATTTTAAAACGTGAAGTTGAGGCTTTAAATCGAATTTCACCCGACCCGGTTCGCGACCCGGTTTCTGCCAGACAGTCCGTGGTAAAACAGTCATAACTTTTTACTCCGAGATCAGATCGACGTGAGGTTTTGTGTGTTGGAAACTAGACTCATAGACCTTCGGTTTGGTATTTCGGGGGACTTCTAACTTTTTATATATTGAGAGAAAAGCTCTAAGACATTTTACCCAAAGTTCAGAACATTTATTAAAGAAACTTATGATAACCTTTGCCGACTTGCTTTACTTCAAAACTTATCATACGACCAAACAAATGGACCCGGAACCAAAATACCAGTCCCGAAAAGCCTTAAATGACTTGGGGCCACTACAAACAAGCTCTAACGGTACAAGGAAAATGTATTCATGGAAATAACCGGAAGGGTCATTACAGGGCACTCCCTATTAAAGTGGCCCATATCACCACAATGGAAATAACCGTGATCAAGTGTAGGCCTATTGGTAGATGTGTAAGAAGCTCTCTGGCCTCTAGGAGATGAGAAATGCTGATTAGCTCCTGAACGACCACCTGTAGCAGCTGGTAGAGCTGACTGAATAGGACGGGCTGAGTATACCTGCTGATTATGTCCCCTGGAGTATGAACCACTAAAATTTCAATCATCCCGGGGCTTCTTGGCTAACATTTTAGCCTACCCAACCTGCTTGACCCCTTCTAACTTCTTCACATAATCGGTGACCTCATTGAAGCTTTTCCCCACTGAAGTCATGTGCATGGACAACACTTTCAAATCAGTGTTCAGACCCTTTATAAACAATCGAACCCTCTCCTCTTCGGTACCCAATAAATGTATAGCAAAATGAGACAAGGCATGAAATTTGGCCTCATATGTAGAGACCGACATGCTACCCTGTTCCACAGCCAGGAACTCATCCTATTTGCGATCTCTCAAAGTGCGAGGTACATACTTCTCTAGGAAAAGAGCATGAAATTGCTCCTAAGTCAGTGGAGGCGAGGTCGATATCTAACATTCCACATGAGGCCTCCATTATTGCTTAGCATCACCTTATAGCTGAAAACGGACGAACTCAACCCCATGTTGTTGCACAATGCCCAGCTTGTGCAGCCTCTCATAACAGTCCAATATGAACTCATAGGCATCTTCTTTTTCAGTATCCTGAAATGTAGGAGGTTTCAGCTTGAGGAACTTGGTTTGCATCTCGTGCTCATTTCCTGTCATAACTGGTCCTAGCATTTTATACCCGATGCTTCATCCACTCTAGGAGTTGTAGTAACCGTTGGTTGAGTGCCCTAGAGCCTGATCTGCATTAACCACGGGGGTGGCTCCCGCACGAACCAGTCCACTCATAAAGCTCCACACCTACTTAAATGCTTCGGGTGTAATAGGGGGAAGGCCTGCACCTGCAGCCGGTGCCGCCTTTTCCTTCTCTACACCCTTCTCAACAGCAACCTCGACTTCCTCTTCAACCTGATCTTGGGGTGGGAGAAGAATCACCTCACGTGCTACTGCAGCTGTCTGAGCTCAACCCCTGGCAGGTGCTGCTCTACTTCGGTCCCTGCCCCTACCCCTTCCGCTACCTCTGATAGTTGGGACTGTTGATGGGAACGCTGGTCTTGCTCCATTGTTTCTCATATTAAAGATCTGCAGACAGAAGAGTGAAAGAGTTAGAAACTAATTTGCATCACTAGATACCAATTGAAATCAAGCTATAGCACGAAGTAAGGAAGAAGATATAGTTACCTAAGTCCTATATCCTATCAAAGAAAAGTACTGACGTCTTTGTACCATTCCGCAAGACTCTACTACACTCATTTTGGTACGACGAGATCAACGAACCTATAGCTCTGATACCATATTTGTCACAACCCAACCCCATCGTAACTTACACCTTCCCAACCCCTAGATGAGCGAACCGACATAAACCAACACTTAGTATAATCTAGCAACTTAAAATCAGTGCATAAAGTAATCTAGCATTCAAGTCTCAAAATACTATTATAAATAGAAGCCTGCAGAAATTCCTCCCTAGAACCTGAAAGTCATCATACAAAAACAATCTGCCAATGTCTAGAATGCGGAGATGCAACCCCAAATACATAAAATATTAAACCTGAAACAAGGGGCTATAACTAAACGATAGAAACCAAGGTAGCTCGATCGAAGCAGCTCACCCTTGATGTCTGGAAATGCTGGGACTACAAGTGAGGTCGCGCGTCAGCCACAAGAAAATTGCGTGTACTCAAAAAAAGAAACACAAGTGTAGAATCAGTACACAACACCGTGTACTGGTAGGATCATCAGCCAGTTCCAAATAAGCAGAATATGAGCAGTAACTAAAGCTAAGTAAGCACAGGAAACATGTGAACAAGCCAACAAATATATCTAGACTACAAGTCTCTTCCTAGCTTATCCCCACATGTAATCTACTTCACAACCATTGACAATATTCAATGAAAATAACCTACATATATCTCTTTTTACATAGTCCAAACCAACCCCAGGATCCTCCTAACAACACCTCAGTGTTACACACACAACCTGGTCTACACCAAGACCAAACAAAGATCAAAAAAATAACCCGACCTCTAGTGGACCATATGCAAATGTCATAATTCAAGAAACACAACTCGATCAACTCATGGAACCATCATCAAAATACAACAATTCAATAAATTAATCACATACCAAGCGTGGTACCCGAGCCAACCATTTTAGTATTCCTTCTAGGCGTGGTACCCGAGCCAACCATTTAGAATCTCGTACCAGGCTTGGTACCCAAGCCAACCGAATGTCACATAAAAATCTAATAGTCACAAATAATGAACAAAAACACACTTGTAAACCAACAACCAATAACACCCAGTTTATTTTAAAAGACTACTATCCGGACATTTGGACATTCATAACTATTCTCTAAGCATGCAACTCATGTAATACTAAAGCAAAAGCACACGAACATACAATGCATAATGGAAATCAATAACCATAACCTACCTCGAATTACTCAAAGCTCTATTGAACCGGAGCTTTCCCCTTCTTCGGATCCCTTGCTTGTCTTGGTCTAGAAATAATTATACAAGACCTATAGTCAATTCACTGTCCTAAATACCCAGATTATGCAAAAATCCCAATCCCAAGGCCAAACTATGATCATTCCACCTATTCCGGGTTTTCCCTACCATAAATTCACCTAAGTTCATTATTATATGGATACATTTAGAGAATTATGGCTAAGTGATCATAACCCATCAACCATAAACAAGACCCAAGAACTCTAGCACCCTATAATCCCCTCTTTCTCCGGATTCTACCATTCCTAGGGCATTCAAAATCTTTCCTCATGTCCCTAACTAGCTATTCTACTCCGTATGAAAGGAAACATTAAGTTAAGGGAGTAGAATCCATACCTTTGGGATGAAAAATGATGAAAAACTGCGGGAGTTTGCCGAAAATCGCCCTTGCCCTTCTCCAAAATGTTCTTGATGAAAACTGAACATTTTGGGGATGTTTTCTGCATTAAATCTTGACTGGTTTGCTATAGATGTCCCTGATCTTCTATGGCAGTACTGCCATAACATAATTGTTTGCCATAGCAGTGTTGACCAGCATTGACTTTCGCTATAGCGGTAATTTCTCCTCTTTAGTAGAGGTCGCTACAGTGGTGTGTAAACTGCTATTGTGGTTTACACGAGACAAAAAGTTGTAAATTTCTTCAAAAGTGAATATTTTCTAACACACCTTAATTCCCCCATGTTCCGTAATAACCCATTCACATCAACCTCGATACTGGGAGTTCTACTTACCCGAATTCACTTCTGAAAATTCCCCCGAACTCCTATATGTCTTAGCTACAAGGAAAAATAGCTCAAATCAAGAAATGTTATCCAATTCTCACTCAGATTGCCCTAGAACATACCATTCTCCAGAACCAGTCGACACTAGCCTAGCCCAAAAGTTTCAACTCCCAAACACAGAGTATTTCTAACTCGAAACTTAGCACAAAACGTTTACACATAATGATGAACCCGATCATTACACTAGGGCAATCTTAGAAAGGATTAGGTAAAATAACTAAGTTTAAACTGGTTTTCCTATTGGCTAAGGCTTTAAGGAGTCGGTACGAGTTTTTGAAAATGAATTTGGGTGATATCAAACTTGACGTGAAGGGGTTGGTCTGGATTGTCAAGGTTTGAAGGTGTGTTGAAAAATTGGCAAAACTTGAAATATTGGTGAGTTTCTATCCCATTTCAGCCGCTATAGAGGGTGACATGCTACTATGGCAACGCTGCTATAGTTGTGAAATTCTCACTATAGCGGGATTCAAGAGGGTTCTACCCATCTATAGCGAGCCGCTTCCGCTATGGTGGTGCTGCTATAGAGGGATTGGGCCGCTATAGTAGGATAAGTCATTGTAAATGCAGAAACTTCTCCAAAAATATTCATTCTTTCTCAAGAACATTTTGGAAAAGGGCTGAGGCAACTTTGGGAAATTTTTATCAATTTTCCACCATAACCCTTTGCTAAGGTAAGTAATTTGTTCCCCTAATCTAGTACTTTAATTCTTGTGGATTAAAATCGTTAGTTACATGCTTGGGGAAGGGTTTAACTTAACTTAGGATGGATTTTCTAGTGAAAAAAAGGAATATGGAAAAGAACAACCTTTGTTTCTTGAATTAGGTTGTCATATAAAGATTTTTTACCGTAATTCACTGGCTTAACCATGGAATTGGTAGTAAATAGGTGAATTTAAGGTGGGAGGACCCTAGAATGGGTGTAATGATTATGAAATTGGCCTGGGGTTTGGGAATAAGATGTAATCAAGGAATATTTAGGCCATTTGGGTTAATTTTGTGTTTATATTATTGTTTTTAGACCAAGATCAAGGTAGAGTTTCAAGAAACGGGAAAGCTCTGGTCTAGTAGAGCATTCGGGCTTGATTTGAGGTAGGTGATGGTTAACTTATGACCCAAATTATGTTATGTATATATTAACTATTTTGTTGGTATTACTTATACAATACGTGTTTAGAGAATAATGGAATGAATGCTAAATGATATCTAGTTGTTTATCTCATGCAATGAACTTGTCTTAAATGCCTGTTGGTTTAACAAGTATGGGTGATATTCATTGTGGTTATGATTGTGTGATGTCTATAATTATTCAGTTGGCTCGGGTACCACGCCTGGTACAAATTATTTGTTTTCTCAAGTACCACATCTAATATGGTATATCTATCGGTTGGCTCGGGTATCACGCTTGGTATAGGTTCTATTATGGTTGGCTCGGGTACCATGCCTGGTACATATATGATTGTTCTTCTGTGTGTTTGTTCTATGAGTGAACTAGGTTTATTCATTATGATATATTTATTACATGTTGGTCCATAAGTGGCTGGATTGGTGTGTTTAAATGCTGGGATGGTTCTTATGTAGATAGAGATTGCATGTTAAACACCATAGACTATGTCCTACAGATCCTTGGGAGGTTCAGGTTACTTGAAAGGTATGTTGAATCTTATATGGGTTGTTTTTGTTGTTCTTGGACTTGTTTCATGTGGTTGTTAAGTCAGGATTGATGACTGAGAGTCTTGCTTATATTCACTGACTTGGATTATTCATGTTTGTCCTGTTTTACTAAGTTGTAGTTATATGTTCATACTGTGTATGTTTGGATCTGGCCGATGATCCTACTAGTACACTATTATTTTTGTGTACTGATACTGCACTTGCTCTTCTTTTGTTAAGTACAGGGCATATTACGGTGGTGGCTGGGCGATCTCAGTTGTGATATGGACACTTCCTGAATCTAAAGAGTGAGTTGTTATTTCGGGCTGCCATGGATTCGTCTACTCTTTCTAGTCCATTATTTGGGCTCGGACTTCTTTTATTTTGGGTTTGCATCCCTGTATTCTACATTATGTTAGATGTTTTGGTTATGACTTTCAGATTCTAGGGAATTATTTCCATAACTTTTTCTGACAACTACTTTAGATGTGAATCTTGGCTTATTTAGTACAAACTGGTTTTTAGCTGCTTAGTTTAGCTTAAGTGTTGGTTTGGGTATTTGGTTCTTCCACCTGGGGTTTAGTGTGGGAGCCACTCACAACTGTTTATGTCATGACAAAGATGGTATTAGAGCCCTAGGTTTGTTGATCTCATCATACCAAAATGGGTCTAGTAGAGTCTTGCGGAATGGTACGGAGACGTCTATACTTTTCTTCGAGAGGCTACATGACTTTAGGAAACTATCTCTTCTTTCTTCCTTTGGTCTATAACTTGATTTCAATTAGTATCTGGTGATCCAAATTGGTATCTGACTTCCTTCATTCTTTTTTTCGCAGATGGTTAATACCAGACAGAACTGAAAAAGGCAGCAGCTCCAGCTGCAAGATCGGTGGCTCGAGGGCGAGGAAGGGCCAAGAGCAGAGGGATAGCGAGGCACTCAAGGAGTGGAGCTCAGGCGGCTGATGAGCAGAGGACGATGACCCTTCCCCCACCCCAAGAACATATTAATGAGGAGGTTGAGGTAGTGCACGAGGATGGCATGGAACTAGAGGTGGCAGCACCTATTGGAGGTGCGAGTCTTCCCCGTATGTCATCTGAGATTATTCAGCAGGTGTTGGCATTCTCGAGTGGGTTGGCTGGTACTATAGCCACTCAAACTATGCCGTCTACTCAGGTTCTGAGTTCCCATCCCACTACCACCATAGCTCCCAGGATTGATGAAGCTTCGGGTACTGATGCATTCTTTCGTCTGGTACTAGGCATTGTCATGACCGGGATCAAGCATGAGCTGTAGACTAAGTTCTTGAAGTTGAAACCTCCATCGTTTCATGGTACATAGAATAAGGATGGACCATTTAAATTGGTTTAAGATTGAATGGGCCATTTAAAGTGGTTCAAGTGCTTACATATGGTGCCAACGAACTAATAGATCCAGACAAAAAATGGTTCAAGGTAAATAGGCAATAAGTTAAACAGTACTTGGGAAATCCTTAGGAGGTAAAAGTGATCCATGTTGTGTACCTTGATTAAATATGAGTAATCAAGGTACCTACATCATGCTAAGATGTTAAATTAGGCATTGCTTGGGAGGCAACCCAAGGGGTATCTTTATGAAGTTTGGGTAGTCAAGCTACCCGCGTCGTGCTACGTTGTTAAATCAAGTGTTGCTTGGGAGGAAACCCAAAGTGTTTTACTTTTTTTTTATTTGATTTTTGTATAGTAGTAAGTTTGTTGAAATGTATAGGGGTACTACAAATTAAACTAAGGCAAAGTATTGCAGATGGTAAAAAGTGGTGCATCTACGGACCAAATAATGGGCCATTAAACAAAATAACAGTCCATAGATTGTACCATAAAAAGCTGGAGTGAAACTGAGAAGGAAAGATGACAACTACAGTTGGTTTTACGGACCATTAAATGGGTTTACAATCCATATTAGCAACCGTCATTTTCATTCAAAAATGTCAACTCTCAGGTAAATTATCTACGATTGACAAAACGGTCCATTTGTCAAGAAAATGAACCATAAAGCCAGTCATAGAAACCTGTACCAAAGAGGTTGAGCATCTCAGATCTATGGGTTTAAGGATGGTCTATTTTTAAATTTAATGACCCATTAATCTTTTAACCATATATCTCAGGTAGTACTCAGTAAAATGGACGTAATTTGGGTTAACGGTTCATTATTTGGGTCATTGTCAGCTGTAACAAAAAATTTAATTTAAACTTGACCCGGCTTGTTCTCTTTCTCCCTTACCCATGTTCCCTAGTTCTTACACCTGATCACAATTAAAAGTATAAAAAAGTTAAAACTGGTCAAATCTTTCAACAGTCTCCAAATACTCTCACTTTAAAGCAAGCCACGATCAACTCCTCGATCCCCTCTATCACTCTATTAACTGCTAACCAAAATCCCTCGACTAAAGGGACGACCCTCACAATCAGAACATGCACACATATTCATTCGTTCCAAAATTGATCAAAGAAATTATTCTAACAGGTAAGTTGTCCCACTACACTCTTTTGTGAGTTTTCTTAGTATTAGCATGCTTATGAGTTCATGTTATGAATTATCAGGTTATTTAAATCAAGGAAACCCAGGTTATAAATTGGTGATATAGTATAAAGTACAACTACTTCAAAAGTGTAGGGATCATGCGGTTGGAGTAGTAAATTGTATAGGAATGGGTGTTTGGAGTTGTGTTGGGACTGATTACTATGTTCTAATGTTCTAACGTTGATTGGGTGGCCCAATCCATTGAGTTTGAGGGCATTATAACCAATGAATTTACTTCCAAAATAAAATCAAAGGTTGTTTTGTCGACTAAACTCTCAACGACTTTATTAATACCACCATGAGTGAAGTCTAAGTACCTCATGAGTTTAGATTTGGTGTGGGATGATTGCAAGTTACCATTCCTATGATCATAATTATACTCAATTTATGAATGATGTGATGAAGCTAGGTTATTTCACCCTCTGTTGAGACATACAACCTAAGACAACTGACTACGGGTAGTAATCTTAAGCATGGGATGAAGGGATAAAGTTTCAAAGCACAAACTTGTGAAACACATGTTGTTTAGGAATTACTGTTGGTTTTACAAGCTATTTTTCTGAAAAATAGACATTAAAGGAACCGTTATTTTTTTCCTATAATTGGTAGCCCTCAGATCTGTTTTAACCAACTACAGGATGGACCCAATTTTTGAAAAATGGTCTACTAACTCAACCATAAATACCTAGGAAGAAATATATTTTTTACTGCCTCAAGATTATGAATGGATTTACGGACCGTTCTTCCAAAGAACGATCCATTTTTCCATTCGTTTAATCTGGGTTTACTAAATTGTGCACTCTATTTTATTTCTTTGTCTTTGTAGCCTAAATCTATGTAGTAACGATTGTTCCCCTGCAGGTATAATGCCACCAAAGTTTCAAATGAAGAAAGGTGCAGAAAACCCACCAGACAGATGGGCAGGAGCTTGATAAATGATAACCCAACTCTGGGATTATTCAGAGGATGATGATGAGGTGCAAACAACACCACAGCCTCACACCATAAAGCAGCAGACCCAAATACAAGCAGAAACCTCTCCCTAGTGTGAAAAGGGAGAGGAGGCTTCTAGCTCCTCATCAACTACTAGTGGATCCAAAAATGTCGAGTCCAGAGATGAAAGTGCATGTGGTTTCTCATATGAAACTGCCAATGGGTATGGAACCAATAGCACTGAAGGGGATAAGAGTGAATCTACTAGTGAGACCACTGAGGTTAGAAGACAAAGACAAGCTGAACCAGGGGCAAATCTACCCAGTTTTGAGAGGACCTCTGGTGGTAAATCTTAAGTATGAGGACGAACTTAGACCCACTGGATAAGGCAACCCCAAGCGGGGTATCTTTGAGAAAGTTCAGATTTCTTCCTCTAATTTAGCAAAGATGCCTACAATCCTAGAGTTGTTCAATCATTATCAACTCAGGTGGATGAGCCAACTGCAAGGATATTACAGCTCACCCATGGTCTGAGAGTTCAATGTTGCTTATGCAGCCACTTTAAACAATATCTCATAGAAGGGACAATTACCCAAGCAATGGTCGTCACTTGACAGGGTAAGCATATGCAGAGTCAATGTCAATATTTCTGAATACACCATCTAGTGCTTTCTCTTTTGTCCATAATATAAGGAACTGGTCCACACAGCAGAATATGATCACAAAATGAGTGATAGGGCAAACAAATTTTTTTTGCTTTCTTCAGTTCTCACTGATAAGGAACCGTTATGGATAAAAAGTGCTAAACCCTCCATCAACAAGACCACTCTTAGCTTGGAAATAATGTTTTGGTGGGTCATGGTCCATTTGAGTTGCTTATTACTTTAGCAGATGGCACACTTATACCAGATTAGGTCATACTTTTTGTTACCCTCATGTCAAGGTTTCATGTTAATGTAGCTCGAGTTGTGGTTGCTAAGATTCGAAAGAGTGCATTGAGATATAGTACCACCATTCCATTCCCCTCTTTTATAGGTTAGTTATGCAGAGTGGCCCAAGTGCCCACATTGTCATGAGTGTATTACATAGTACAAGCCCAAGGTTTACAAGTAATAAACAAGATACGGGATGAGTTGAACCCTATTGCTAAGGGTAGGGCTCAACTTCTACATCTGGAGGCACTATTGTAGTAAATTTACTGGAGGACGGTGAGCAAGTTGAGACCTCATTCCATGCAGGTGAGAGAGTGACCACACTTTCTAACATGCCAACTATTGAGAGTAGTACTTCCATGATTCCTGCAGCAGCTCCCATGGCTATAGTAGCTCACCCACTAGCTCTAGCCTCTACCCTTACTATCACTAGAGAGAGCTTCAGCAGAATAGCCTGAAAGGCTGTACATGCTGAGGAATAATTAAAGTGATTTGCCAGCTAGCTTAAGAGCTTCATCCAAAAGACAATTGAGTCAGCAGGAGAGCCCTTGCATGAGCCTATAGCAAGGGTAAATGCCTGGCTTAATAGGATAGAGTTGCGAACAAATGACAGGCTTAAAGCTGTGGGCACTCCAGATCTCACGGCAATCTTTGTAGGGCTTGACAAAGCTCGGGCCAATATTGATGTCATATAGGAATGGATGGTGCCCATCACTAATGATACACTAGTTGATAAGATAGTCTAGGCAGAGGAGGCATCTTTTATTGACTTGTTGGTAGAGTGTCTCCCACTGGCAAAGGGGAAGCTACCTCGAGAAGGGGATGATGAGGCTATTATGACTCAGGCTGAGAGAACAAAGAAGGAGAATAAATAGGCAAAGAAAGAAGATAAAGATAATGCAAGAAAATTAAGGAAAGTTATGCGGCAATCTAAATTAGAGAAAAAAGCTAGAATTGAGGCTGCGAGACAAGGTACTTTCTCGAGTTTAGCACTTATGGGTGTGATATCTTTTTTAGACCCTATTGGGGATGTGCCATACACGGCTGATGTTGCTACTACTGAGATAGATGCACCAGCAACTACTATTACTACTATGAATGTTACACCATCGGCCTTAACTTTGACACTGGATGCCAACACTTAGGCATCCCAAGTATGTTCTCACCTCCCTTGCTCTTAAACTTTTGGTGCATTGGGGACAATGCATGATTCTTTTTAGTGGAGTAGAGGACGTCCAGAGTGTGCCTTGATAAAGTCTAAGTAGTCCGTGTACATGTGTCGTGCTACATCATTAAATCAAGTGCTACTTAGGAGGTGACCCGAGGGGTACCTTGAGTATTTGCATCCTTGGGGTTATCTAGTTGTATTCTTTTTACAAGGATATTTATCTATGTTAAACCAAAATGTTTAGGATTTTTTTATATGTTAGGTAGAAGTAGCTCGGAAGACTTCGGTATGTTATAAACTGGCACACATAAACTATTTATGTATCAATTGATACCCTTCCAAAATTTTGTATGTGCTTCATAATTGATATGTTAACCTGTTAGGCTTAGTTTTTGATATTGTGCTTATTGTCTTTGATAATTTTCACTAAACTAGCATACCAACTGAGTAAATGGTAATTAACAATGAAACTCAGTGCCATGTGTGTGTGAGGTACTTTAGTCCAGTTCTTACTTTGTGCTTACAATCTAGAACTTGCCCGATTATTCTTGATATTGTAATAGGATAGAAAGGTTAGGAAATTATCATAGGCCTTATTTGTTTAAGTCGCTCAAACCCAAATGAACAACCAAATGATATACATATCCCTATATACCAAATTTGAGTCATTAGCCTAAGTTAAGGGTGGCTGATGTTAGGAAAAGTAAAAAAGGAAAGTTGGGTAGGAAAAGGAAGAAATTGATTGAAGAAAATGGGTGTGGTAAGTATGAGAGAAAAGAAAGAGAAAAGTGAAAAAAAATCAAAAAATATGTAGTGCAAAAAGAAAAAGAGTCGAAACTTAGAAATAAAATCATACCCGAGCTGCGTGAAAAGAAAAAGAGAAGGGAAGAAAAAGGCTGAGAAGTGAAAGTAAAGCAATAAGTGTAGTGTCCAAGGAGGGTTAAGTCACTTATCCAAATCTACAATACCCATCCCCAAGCCTACATTACAAGCTGAATTAAGTACTATAGTGATCCTAATTCAATTGTTCAGTGACAGAAGCATAGGAAATAAGGGTAAGCCTATGGTATGTGTATGTGCATCGTTTGAACTTCTTTATGAGTGTGAGTGAATTTTTATTATATTGTCCCAGTCTTATTTTCATATATGTGTGATAGATGTTCATTGATATGTATGGTCAATAGGGTGGTATTGTCTAATTGATAAGTACGATGTTTTGTGTCACTCGAGTATGCAAAGTTGTCTGTTAATAGCGCAATGTCATTTTTTGATCCTTCAATGTTAACTTGAGATGCTATGAAAGAACATCTATTTTTAATTAAAAAAGGAGTAAAATTTGACAAGGTGTGTTTCCAGGTGTTCATGTTAATGGCTGTAGATTCCCTAGTCTTCTGATGCCTACACATCGTAGTTGAGTCTTGTTTTAGTTGCTTTTTGATGTTTTAAACTAAGGATTTTGTGAGTTCTTAAGCACATTTTTGTTAGATATTATGTGTTTTTGTGTTTGTGTCCAGGAAAGCAAGGGTCATGTGCAAAATTTAGAGTTTTAGCTGAAATCTGCCAAGTATGAAGCTTGATAAAGTGAAGCAAGAAAAATGGCTCATTTCACAGCCCGTATTTGTGAAAAATGAATCATCCTGTTGACTGTAAATCTATTCAGAGAGGTGGAAATATGAAGTGAAGAAAACAGCTAATTTAATGGCCCATATTTACAAAAAATGGACCATCTTGTAAACCATTTTCAAGGGTCTGGCAGATTGCAAACTTGGATCTTAGAAAAATAACTCAAAGAATGGACCGTTCTTCTAAAGAAAGGGTTTATCTTGTCATTCGTTAATCAATGATCCTAGGAGGTGTTATTTTTATCTCAGAAATGCGATCAAAAAAATGAACTGTTCTTTGAAAGAATAGACCATTATTTCACCCATAAAGACCTGTCGTTCAAGGCTTCACCAAGAAAAAGAATGGTTGACTCTCCACAAAAACTAATCATAACGGTTCGTATGAAGCTGACGCAACCAAGTTTTCCTAGTCGATTTAGAATAGGATTTTATGTCAATAAATACTCTCATTATGGTTTATTTACCTGTTATGCACCATATATGATCTATATTCAATATTGTGACATTGTTACTTATATTTTGGAGAATTAAGATGAAGTTCTTTCATTGTTCTTGATTCTTGAGAATTATTTTGGCTATTATTCTTGGAATTCTTATAGTCAATACACGTAAGTTATTTCTTATGCATTCTTCTATGATTCTTTTAAGCATAAGTAGATAAAAACAATATCTAGGATTGTGGAAACCATGATGAATTAACAAACTTAGGTTAAACAATTAGTTATTTTTAAATGGTGAATTTACATGTATTGTTAATCTCTTTGTTTTGATTACTTTTTAGCAGTGTGCAACTTTGGAATTCATAACTAGCCTTTATTTGCTAGACTAAAGAGTTAAAAGGTTATGAAAAGATATTAACAACATAGATTTCAGGCTACCAACCATGATCTAATGATTTGAGATCGAACAAAGATAATTAATCTGAAACAATTAATGAAGCTTAGTAGTTACACACTTGTGAGACCAAATATAGATCAAGTGATATTCTTCTGAATGGGCCAAATGATTTTTAGTTAAATCAGTATCATATTATCAGTTTTAAATGCATATCACCAGGATAGATCACTAGTTGCATATACCTGCTAAATTATGAAATCTTGGGGAACAGTCCTAATTCCTTCTCCATATTTGAATACAATCAATAATTACTTTTACAAAAGTTGTTACTAAATATTGAAAACAGCAGTAAACTTTAGTTTTCATGTTAAATCCCCCCTCGAAATAATGAATACCTGTCAGAATTTCACTACAGACATATTTCTTCTATATTCCTTGTGGAATTGGATCCTAACTCTGATTGGGTTAATTTTTTTGACAATGACCACTTTATATCTCATTTTAGAGATATAATTTGGGCATATCATCAGCCTAGAGTAGGCAAAAAGAGTATGTAGAGTAAAAGTTCAGAAATATGGAATTTATGGTGGGAGAGCAAGTGTTGCTCAAATGTTTCACCCATGAAGGGTGTGTGAGTTTTGGTAAGAAAGGTAAGATCAGTACAAGGTTCATTGGTTCATTTGAAGTTCTTAAGATTGTGAGGGAGGTAGCCTATGAATTTGCCTTGCCTCTAGGGTTGTCAAGAATTCACCGGTGTTTCATATGTCCATGATAAAGAAATAACATGGTGATGTAAATTATATTATTCACTAGGATTAGGTCATGTTCGATGAGAATCTGTTGTATAAAGAGAAACCTGTGATATGTTAGATAGAGACGTTCACAAGTTGAGATCAAATAAGATTGCATATGTGAAGGTTTAGTAGAAAAACTATCCCATTGAGGAGGCCACTTAGGAGACTGAACCAGACATGCATAGCAAGTTTCTCAAGCTCTGCATTGAGTTAAGTATTTTTTCCTTATTTTCCTTCTTATTTGTTCAGATAAACGATTATTTAATTGGTCTCTAATGTAATGACCCTTCCAGTCGTTATGGGATGGTTAGGGCCAAAGAACCCTATTAGTATGCCCCTAGTGAGTTCAGCTAATAAAATCTCAACGGTGGGGTGGTTTAAAATTGAAAACTCTTGACTAATTATGTTGAATCATGTTGTATTTCATTGTGTTATGTTATATTAGCGGGCGACCTAGTGATCTAGACCTCCGTTAAAAATTTTGAGGTTGCGAGCGAGCTCGTAGCATGTATCTAGAGTGGTTGCCGTATTGGGTATATTTAGTGATGTCTCAAGTGTGAAATTTGTATTATGAAATAGGACTTTTGTTCATCTTTCAAAAGTTACTGGTTAAGGACCGCTGCAACAGTGAGATTTTTGGTGTAGCAAGACTGTCATAGCGGTCAGAGTCTCATCATAGTGGAACTAAGAAAATCTTCAGAACTCGTCATAACAAGCCTTTCTTCGCCATAGAAGATCTGTTGTAGTGAGAAACCATCTGTTGTCGTAAATTATGGGAGGCTGAATACCTTCTGTACATTACTTATCCTGAGTTTCATCCTATAAACTCTAAGACTGCATTCTAGAGCTCCAGAGAGGAAATTTTCTCAAGGCTAGGACTATTTTCTTCTTGAGGTATGTTCTCCCCTCTATCTATTACACTTATAATCCATTGATATCCCTGAATCGTTAGGATGAAGGTAATGGAAGAATTGTAAGTTAGAACCCTAGGTTAATAAAAAGTATGAAAAAACCTATGGGTACATGTAATAATCATCTACAGTGCTTCTGGGTTGTAAATTAACACTTTCCAGCATGATTTTGAATGTTATTAAACATAAATTTTGGTTATTGGGAACTTGAGTTTCATTAAAATGAGAACTTTAGCATAAAAGTTGCTTGAATGGAAAAATTAGAGTAGAAACTCCATGAATTGAGATAAGGTGAATATTCTAGGACTAGTTGATGATTAATTGAATCTTGGGTAATGTGATAGAACATCAATAAGGGTAGAATTAGTGGATTTGAATTCCTAAAAGCTTATATTTGAAGAGTAGATGATTGATTACTCTTATAATTGCTTATTTTGGACATTAAATGTTCTAGGGCATTGAGGAAAGGAAAAGCTCTTGCGGATTAACATTCTTGATTCGGGTTCTTCGCTTGAGGTAGGTTACAATTTATGTGAAGTTAGACTTAACTTAGTCTCTCGTATATGTTATGAAGTGATACGCATATTGATAGGTCTTTGGACATAATATGTGGTTGAATATTTGTTTGACTTGGCAATGCTTGTACGAATAAGTTGATAATTATTTGAAGTCTGTTTGTAAAGGACTCATGACTATTATGTGCACTTGCTATATTCATGTGTACTTCTTGTGTAATGACCTTTCCCGTTATTATGGGTGAGCTATTAATGCGAGAAAATGGGTTAGAAAACTTTTGGGTTGGGGAGTTGAAAATTTTGGACTAGGCTAGTCTTAGACAAAATCTAAGTGAGGTGAGGTTTAGAGCAATCTGGAAAAGGATTGGCTAAAATGACTAAGTTTGAGCTGGTTTTCCTAAGAAATGAATTCGGGTGATATCGAACTTAACGTGAAGGGGTTGGTCTGGAACATCAAGGTTTAAAGGTGTGCTGTGAAATGGACAAAATTGGAAGGATTACTGAGTTTCTGTCCCATGTCAGCTTCTATAGCGAGTGACACGCTGCTATATCGAAGAAATTCCCCCTATAGTGGGAGTCAAAGGTTGTCAACCCTGCTATAGCATGCGGCTTCCACTATGGCGGTGCCGCTATAGCGGGATTGGGCTGCTATAGCAGGATAAGTCATTATAAATGCAGAAACTTCCCGAAAAACATTCATTCTTTCTTAAGAATGTTTTGGGGAAAGGTTGAGGCAACTTTGGGTGATTTCCATCAATTTTCCACCATAACCCTTTGCTAAGGTAAGTAATTTATTCCCCTAATCTAGTACTTTGATTCTTGTTGCTTAGAATCATTAGTTACATGCTTGGAGAAGGGTTTAGCTTAACCTAGGATGGATTTTCTGGTGAAAAAGAGGAATGATGAGATAAACAACCTGGGTTTCTTGAATTAGGTTGTCATTTAAAGTTTCCTTACCATAATTCACTGCCATAACCAAGGAATTGGTAGTAATATATGAATTTAAGGTGGGAGGACCCTTGGATGGGTAGAATGATTATGAAATTGGACTGGGGTTTGGGGTTAAGATGTAATCAAGGAATATTTAGGCCATTTGGGTTAATTTTGTGTTTATATTATTGTTTTTAGACCAAGATCATGCTAGAGTTTGAAAAATGGGAAAGCTCCGGTCCAGTAGAGCATTCGGGCTTGATTTGATATAGGCAACGGCTAACTTGTGACCCAAATTACGTTATGTGTATATGTTAACTGTTTCATTAGTATTACTTGTACAATACGTGTTTAAAGAATAAGGGAATGAATGCTAAATGATATCTTGTTGTCCATCTCATGCAATGAACTTGTCTTAAATGATTGTTGCCTTTACAAGTATGGGTGATATTCATTGTGGTTGTGATTGCGTTATAGTTGTGATTATTTAGTTGGCTCGGGTACCATTCCAAGTACAGATTATTGGTTTGCTCGGGTACCACACTTGGTATGGGATATCTATTGGTTGTCTTGAGTACCACGCCTGGTACAAGTTCTATTATGGTTGCCTCGAATACTATTGTTGGTACATGTGTAATTGTTCTTCTATGTGTTGGTTCTATGAGTGAACCAGGTTTATTCATTGTGATGTATTTATTACATGTTAGTCCATAAGTGGTCGGTTTGGTGTGTTTAAATGCTGGGCTATTTCTTGTGTAGATTAATATTGCATGTTAAACACCGTAGACTATTTTCTAGAGATCCTTGAGTGGTCCGTGTTACTTGAAAGTATGCTGAATTTTATATGGATTGTTGTTGTTGTGGTTCTTGGACATGTTTCATATGGTTGTTAAGTCCGGATTGATGACTGAGAGTCTTACTTATATTCACTTACTTGGATTATACATGTTTGTCCTATTTTACTAAGTTGTAGTTATATGTTCATATTTTGTATATATGGAGCTGGCTGATGATCCTACCAGTACACTCTTGTTTTTGTGTACTGATACTGCACTTACTCTTCTTTTGTTGAGAACAAGGTATATTTTGGCGGCTGCTGCGCAACCTTAGTTGTGATACAGACGCTTCCTGAATCTAAGAGTGAGCTATTTCTTTCGGGCTGCCATGGACTCATCTACTCTTTCTAGTCCATTGTTTGGACCCAGACTTATTTTATTTTGGGTTTGCATTCCTGTATTCTAGACTATCTTAGATTTTTTAGTACATGACTTTCAGGTTCTAAGGGATTGTTTCCACAAGTTGTTTTGACAACTACTTTAGATGTGAATCTTGGCTTATTTAATGCAAACTGGGATTTAGCTTCTTAGTTTTTTCTTAAGTGTTGGCTTGGGTATTTGGTTCTCCCATTGTGGGTTTAGTGTGGGTGCCACTCGCGATGGTTTAGGTCATGACAATGATGGTATCAGGGCTCTAGGTTCATTGATCTCGTCATGCCAAAATGGATCTAGTAGAGTCTTGTAGAATGGTACGGCAACGTCTGTAATTTTCTTCGAGAGGCTGCAGGACTTTAGGAAACTATCTCTTCTTTCTTCCTTTGTTCTACTACTTGATTCTAATTAGTATCTGGCAATACAAATTGGTATCTAACTTCCTTTATTCTTTTGTACGCAGATGGTGAATACCAAATAGAACAGAGAAAGGGTAGCTCCAACTGTGGGATCGACTGCTTGAGGGCGAGAAAGGGGCAAGGGCAGAGAGAGTGAGCCATACCAGGGGTAGAGTTTAGGTGGCTGCTGAGAAGAGGCCAGCGACCCATCCCCCACCCCAGGATCATGTTGAGAAGGAGGTTGAGGTAGTGCACGAGGATGGCGTGGAACCAGAGGCGGCAGCACTGCTTGGAGGTGCAGGTCTTCCTTCTATGTCGTCTGAGGTTATTCAGTAGGTGTTATATTCCTGAGTGGGTTGGATGGTACTAGAGCCACTCACACTATACTGGCTACTCAAATTTCGGGTGCCCATCGCTACTGCTATAGCTCCCAGGATGGATGAATCTTTAGGTACTGATGCATTCTTCCATCTAGTACTAGACCTTGTCATGACCGGGACCGAGCATGAGCTATTGACTAAGTTCTTGAAGCTGAAACCTCCATTGCTTCATGGTACAAAGAATAAGGACACCTTAAAGTTTATTCTGGATTGTTATGAGAGGTTGTATAAGTTGGGTATTGTACAATAGCATGGGGTGGAGTTTGTGACTTTTCAGTTGCAGGGTGATGCCAAGCAGTTGTGAAGGGCTCATATAGAGTGTCGTTCATTAGCTTTGCCTCTGATGTCTTGGGCCCAGTTTCATGCACTGTTTCTGGAAAAATATGTGCCCCGTACTCTAAAGGATCGTAAGAAAGATAAGTTTCTTGCCCTTGAACAGGGTATCATGTTCGTTGCAGCTTATGAGGCCAATGTCATGCCTTGTCTTGCTATGCTACCAATTAATGGGCACTAAGGAAGAGAGGATTCATTTGTATATTAAAGGTTTTAATACTGACTTGCAAGTTCTATCTGTTCATATGACTTTTGTAGGGAAGAGTTTTAATAAGGTGACTGAATATGTGAAGAAACTAGAGGGGGTTAAGCAAGTTGGGCAGGCTGGGGTATTAGCCAAGAAGTCCCGAAATATGGGTAATTTCAGTGGTTCTTACTCCAGAGGTCCCAGTCAGCAGATTTATTTTCCCCATCCTATTCAGTCAGTCTGTCTAGCTTCTACAGGTGATCATTTAGGGGCCATTCAGCAGTCTCCAGCTCCTAAAGGTCAGGGAGCTTCTTATTCTTCTGCCAGCAGGCCCTCTCTAGAATGAGGATGTTTCCATTTTTGTGATCTGGGTCATTTCAAGAGGGAATGCCCTCTAAGGCATGCAGGTAATCAAGTGCAGTAGCAGACTAAGGTTATAGTTCCAGCAGGTGGAAGTGGAAATGGCAAGGGACATCCATAAGGTGGGCGAGGTAATAATTAGGGAGGTCGTGCAAACAGAGGTAATGGTAATGCAGGGAGGGGAGCGGCACAACAAGCTAGAGAGGTTTCTCGGATTGATGATAGGCAAGTCTGAGGCTGATGCGTCTGATGTTATGATAACAGGTACTATTCTCATCTGTGACCAAATGGCTTCTCTTTTATTTGATCCAGGTTCCACTTGTTCATATGTATCTACTAGATTTGCCTTGGGTCTGTATTTGATTTGTAATGTTCTTGATTCTCCTATTCATGTTTCTACTATGGTTAGGGAGTCGGTAGTGGTGACCCATATGTATCGTTTATGCTCTGTTGTGTTTGTGGGTTTCCAAACTATGGTAGATTTGGTTATTTTGGATATGCGGGATTTTGATATTATTCTGGGTATGAATTGGTTGTCACCTTATCACACTATGTTAAGCTATTATTCAGGCTAGAAAGCTAGTGGGAAGGGGTGTTTAGCCTTCCTAGCTCATCTTTGGGATATTAGTGTAGAGTCCTCTTCTATTGAGTCAGTCCCGGTGTTAACGAAATTTCAGGAGGTATTTCCTATGGATTTGCCTGGTATGCCTTCAGACAGGGACATCGACTTTTGTATAGATTTGGAGCCAGGAACTCTCCCAATCCCTATTCCTCCTTATTGTATGGCTCCAGCAGAGCTGAGGTAACTCAAAACTCAGCTATAGGAACTTCTAGATAAGGAATTTATTCATCCCAGTGCTTTGCCTTAGGGTGCACCAGTCTTGTTTGTGTAAAAGAAGCATGGTAGTATAAGGATGTGTATAGACTACAGGTAAATGAACAACGTTACCATCCGAAATAAGTATCCCTTACCCCGCATAGATGACCTTTTTGACCAGTTGTTGGGTGCTTTGGTGTTTTCTAAAATTAACTTGAAGTGAGGATATCATCAGCTGAATATTAGGCCTGAGGATATACCTAAGATAGATTTTTGGACTCGGTATGGGAATTATGAGTTCCTGATAATGTCATTTGGGTTTATCAATGCGCCGGCAGCCTTTATGAGTTTGATGAATGGTGTTTTCAAGTCATTTCTGGATTCCTTTGTGATTGTTTTTATAGATGATATTTTGATTTACTCCAAAAGTAGGGAAGAGCATGCAGAGCATGTTCGTACTGTTTTGGGGATTTTGAGGGGACAAAAATTGTATGCTAAGTTTTTGAAGTATGAATTTTAGTTGTCTTTGGTTGTTTTATTAGGGTATGTAGTCTCGGAAAAAGGGGTTATGGTGAATCCCCAAAAGATTGAGGAAGTTAAGAGTTGGGTTGGGCGTAGCTCCGTGACTGAGGTTAGGAGTTTTGTGGGTCTTGCTAGCTATTATCACTGGTTCGTCAAGAATTTTGCTTCTATTACTACTCACTTGACAAGATTGACTCAGAAGGAGGTACCATTTGTTTGGTCTGAAAAGTGTGAGGAGAGCTTCCAAGAACTCAAGACACTTTTAACTACAGCTCATATTCTCTCATTGCAGATTGAAGGTAAGGACTTCATTGTATTTTTTGATGCTTCACATTCGGGTTTGGGTGTTGTGTTGATACAAGACATAAATGTCATAGATTATGCTTTGAGGCAATTGAAGTCTCATAGGAAGAACTACCCAACCTATGATTTGGAGTTGGCAGTGGTGGTATTTGATCTTTAGATCTGGAGACACTATATCTATGGTGTCAAGTGTGTAGTATTCATAGATCATCGCAGCTTGCAGCATGTGTTTACACAGAGAGATTTGAACCTCAGACAGAGGAGATGGATGGAGTTATTGAAAGATTATGATGTGACAATCCAGTATCATTCGGGTAAGACCAATATGGTGGCAGACGCATTGAGTCGGAACGCGGTAAGCATAGGCAGTTTGGCTTATTTGGGGGTATCTAAGCGACCATTGGCTAGAGAAATTCAAACTCTAGCATCCAAGTTCATGCAGTTGGGCATTTCAAAAAAGGGTTGAGTGTTGGCTAGTAATGAGGTTAAATCCACATTTCTGGAGGAAATCAAGGCCAAACAGTTTAGGTATTTGCAATTGAACAAGCTCTGGAACAAGGTGTTGTCTGGGGCCTCAGATGCCACACTTGACACATGTGGGGTCTTATGTTTTAGGGGTCAGATATGTGTTCCTTGGGTTGATGACTTCAGAATGTGATAATTGAAACTCATGTTTTGCGGTACTCAATTCATCCGGGTGTAACAAAAATATACTGCGACTTGAGGCAACTTTATTGAAAGCCTGGAATAAAGAGGGACATAGTTGAATATGTTTCCAAGTGTCAAAATTGTCAGCAGGTGAAGTATGAGCACCAAAGGCTTGCAGGATTGCTTCAAAGGATGCCCATTCCTGAGTTGAAGTGGGAAAGGATAGCTATGGACTTCGTGGTGGGCCTTCTTAAGACCTTGGAAAGTATAATTCAATTTGGGTCATCGTGGATAGGCTGACTAAATCAGCACACTTCATTTCGGTTAGGGTGGATTACAACTCCCAGCATTTAGCCAAGATCTATGTCAAGGAGATTGTGAGGTTGCATGGGGTGCCACTTTTCATCATTTAAAATAGAGGTACGCAGTTTACTTTTATGTTCTTGGGCAAGTTGCATGAAGAGTTGGGCACCCAACTCACTTTTATCATAGCTTTTCATCCTCAGATGGATGGTCAGTCGGAGAGGACAATACAGGTGATGGAGGACATACTGAGATCATGTGTGAATTACTTTGGGGGTCATTGGGATCAGTTCTTACCATTGTATAAATTCTTATACAACAGTTATCACTTCAGTATTGACATGGCACCATTCGAGGAACTTAAAGGGAGGGGAGGTAGATCGCCCGTAGGGTGGTTCAAGGCAGGTGATGTGATGCCTTTGGGAATTAATTTGGTAAAGGAAGCTCAGGAAAAAGTGAGAGGTATCCAAACCAAGTTATTGGAAGCCCAGAGCAGGCAGAAGGAGTATATTGATCGCAAGGTAAGGGACATGTATTTTTAGGTTGGTGAACAGGTTCTAATGAAGGTGTCACTGATGAAAGGGGTAATGAGGTTTGTCAAGAGGGATAAGCTTAGCTCTCGGTATATTGGCCCATTTGAGGTTCTCAAAAGTATGGGGCCAGTAACTTACAGGTTAGCATTGTCGCTTAGTTTAATCGGAGTCCATCCAATTTTCTATGTATCTATGCTGACGAGATACCATGGGGATGGGGAGTACAATATCAAATGGGATTCGATCTTGTTAGACCAGGACCTTTGGTACGAGGAGGAGCCAATTGTTATTCTTGATCAGGATGTTTTAAAGTTGAGGACAAAGGAAATCATATTAGTGAAGGTTCAATAGAAGCATCATTCGGTTGAAGAAGCTACTTGGGAAACTGAGAAGAACATGCGGGACAAGTACCCTCACTTGTTTGAGGATTCAGGTACTACCTTCTTCTCGATTTAGCTCATCTTTTTCTTATTTGATCATTCAGTAATGAATGATATATAACTTGGTGTTTATTGTAAAGACCCTTCTTGTGATTATGGGTGAGCTATTCATGCGAGAAAATAGGTTAGAAAACTTCCGGGTTGGGGAGTTGAAAATTTTGGCTAGGCTAGTCTCGAACAAAATCTGAGTGAGATGAGGTCTAGGGAAATACGGAAAAGGATTGGGTAAAATAACTAAGTTTGAGCTAGTTTTCCTATTAGCTAAGGCGTGAAGGAGTCCGTAGGACTTTTTAAAAAATAATTTGGGTGATATCGAACTTCACTTGAAGGAGTTGGTCTAGAACATCATGGTTTGAAGGTGTGTTGTGAAAAAGGAAAAACTGGGAGGATTCCTAAGTTTCTGTCTAGTGTCAGCTGTTTTAGTGTGTTACACGCCTCTACGGAGATGTCGCTATAGCGGGAGTCAAAGGTGGTCAACCCCGCTATACCAGGCAGCTTCCGCTATGGTGGTGCCGCTATAGCGGGATTGGGTCGCTATAGCGGGATAAGTCACTGTAAATATTGAAACTTCCCCAAAATGTTCATTTTTTCTCAAGAATATTTTTAGGAAGGGCGGAGCCGACTTTGGGTGATTTTCATTAGTTTTCCACCATAACCCTTTGCTAAGTTAAGTAATTTATTATCCTAATCTAGTACTTTGATTCTTGTGGCTTAGAATCATTAGTTATATGATTGGAGAAGGGTTTAACAACCTAGAATGGATTTTCTGGTGAAAAAGAGAAATGTGGGGATGAACAACCTGGGTTTCTTGAATTAGGTTGTCATTTGAAGTTTCCTTATTGTAATTCACTACCATAACCATGGAATAGTAAGCAAATAGGTTGAATTTTAGGTGGGAGAACCCTGGGATGGGTGGAATGATTATAAAATTAGCCTTGGGTTTGGGATTAAGATGTAATTCAGGAATATTTAGGCTATTTAGGTTAATTTTGTGTTTATATTAATGTTTTTAGACCAAGATCAGGCTAGAGTTTCAAGAGATGGGAAAGCTCTGATCCAGTCTAGAGTTTCATATTTTGTATGTTTGGAGCTGGACAATGATCCTACCAGTGTACTTTTATTCTTGTGCACTAATACTGCACTTGCTCTTCTTTTATTGAGTACAGGGCATATTGTGGCAGCTGTTGCGTAACCGCAGTTGTGATATGGACGCTTCCTAAATCTAAGGGTGAGCTGCTTCTTGCGGACTTCCATGGATTCATCTACTTTTTTTAGTCCATTGTTCGGACTCGGACTTCTTTTATTTTTGAATTGCATCCCTATATTCTAGACTATATTAGATATTTTGATACACGACATTCAGGTTCTAGCGGATTATTTCCGCAAGTTTTTCTGACAACTACTTGAAATGTGAATCTTGGCTTATTTAATGAAATTTAATTTTTAGTTGCTTATGTTTGCTTAATTATTGACTTGGATATTTGGTTCTCCCATCGGGGGTATAGTGTGGGTGCCACTCGCAGCGATTTAGGTCGTGACATATTGATACTATCCTGAGAGATAAATATTTTGAGAACGTACTGAGATCTGTTAAGAGGGCTAAGAATATACATATTATTTTGTTGATGAGTGGATCGATTCTGATGTGAGCTTATGGATGAGTGGATATATTATGGAGCAGGTATCACACCGGTATAGTACATCGACCTTAATTCGTCTTATGCAGGTCATGACTAGTTAGACAGAAATAAGACCATTTAGCATGTGTGTGCAGATGAGTGATTATTTTGAGTCCTGATATGGTACGGAGTAAGACTGATGAAATACAGAGGCTATACAACTATAAGATCAGTATGGACATGATTCCATGTTTTGTGATTCCACTGCATTATATTTGTAGAGTTCAAAATGACTTATTATATATGTTGGGTTACTTATATGTCCTTTACTTATTGACATTGATATGTTTGGATTTTTAGTGATTTACCTAGCTAATGTGACTATTTGCTATCTGAGTTTGATTATGTGTTGATGTACTCTACTTGTCTTATTGATTTCATGAGATATACTTGCTACTACTTTGAGTCAGCCTATGATACCTATCAATATATAGTATTTGTACTGATGCTACTCCTATACTTTCTTTTGATTGCAGACTGTGTCCCAGAGAATTTGACACGATCTCGTATCTAGTGCCTCCAGTTGATCGATTTGAGGGTGAGTTATTCCTATCTAGGCTGCAATGGATCTTTCTAGTGCTTGATGTCTATCTTTCAGATATTATTACATTCATTAGTTGATTTTGGATATTCATAGACATTGTTTAGCTAGAGTTCTTTGTATGATGACTTTTGATAGCTAGATTTTCACACCTTATCTATTGATTAGTTGAGACTTGTTTATTTTATCTTTAATTGCCTTATTATTGCTAAAATAAATTGGTCGTAAATTGGATTAGTTGGTCAGACATAATTCGCCCATCAGAGGATTAGTGTGAGTACCAATCACGGCCATTTGGGTCATGACAAGAACCTGCTCGATAAGCATGATCAAATCGATAATAAAATGTTAAAGCAACATGAACATCTTTGATTCATTGTTCTTGCGAAACTCATTCTTAATTTTTGACTAGTTTAAGGATTCTTTAAAGTCAAATTAACTTGGCTAAGACCTTGCTCTACTCTCAAGCTAGTTTCATGACTTAAAGAGTAGGCATAGAGATCAACAATGGAGATAGCTTTTGCCCGTTAGATAATTGAAACAACTAAAAGCATCATAATCTGGGCTTAAACCACCTAGGATATATAGAATGAGATCGTTATCGCTGATAGGTTATTCCATTATAGCAAGGCTATCAGCGATATTTTTTATTTTTTAAAGATAATGGAGTTTTATGGACGAAGATCCATTCTTTGTTGTCTGCAATTGAAGTCAGAGTAGCATTAGGCATGCCTTCGATCCAAATGCAAACATCATTTCTAATGTTTTTCAGACTTCCATGTCTGATACAAATCCCACAACTTGTGCCAAAATAATCTTATTGAACAACAAAATTATCCAACTGAAGAGTAATCATTTTTCTGTCATGCTAAGTATGTACGATTCACAACTGCTTCACCTGAAATTTCATCGATTGGACTGTTGGGGATGAAATTATCTGTACACTTATTCGAGCCATCAATGTGCCCTTCTAAGTCATGGCCTCTTAATTAGTGTAGGTAAAATATCTTGACATCTGCAATACATAGTTATTTCTTTCAAATTGAATCAAATTTGGGTTTGCGAAGTTGGTAGAGGAGGAGCTATTATTTGTGGCTACAGACTGGGAAGATTGAACAAAGTTACTGATTAATGGATTGACCATAGACTAAGGAAGGAAATAGTTACTTTGATATGGTACGTACCATGAAAGAATTGGATGATGTTCTCTCCATTATCATTCTCTCCATTTTTCCATGTTTCTATTTGGATGAAAGCCACATGTCATAATTAAGAATTTAAGGTTGAGATTTAATTATCTAAATCAAGGTTCTAACCATGATTAAAGTAGTAAATAATTTATTTATTACTTTTAAAAGCTTGTCAATCCCACGATTCTAGCTAAAGTTATCTCATAAATTTAAAATTCTCTATTTTCCATTTTATACGAGCTATTTTTTTCTTCTTTTTTGGAAAAAATATTTTCCTTTTGTCTTTTTTGTCATGTACGAGGTTTTCTTTATTTATTTCCCGCTTTTATATATGTGGCTTCCATCCAAGTAGGAACTTGGGAAAATAAAAATAATGAGTAATAGAGAGAAACTAGGGTGTCAATGGTACGGTTCGGGCGGTTATTTTATAAATTTTGCACCATATCAAATTTTTGGTTATTTTATTTCATATAACCAAAATTAGACTTTTCAAAACCGTCTCATCACATCGGTTTTTCTTTGGTATCGGTACGGTTCGGTTAATTTTCGGTATTATTTTTCTTAAAAAAATATAAAAGTTAGAACACTCTATCATGTATACTTGTGTATGACTTTGGTAAAAACTCTTTAAGCATTTTTATTGTTACGGTTCGGTTAATTTTTGATATTTTTTTTCTTAAAAAAATATAGAAGTTAGAACACTCTATTATGTATACTTGTGTATGACTTTGGTAAAAACTCTTTAGGCATTTTTATTGTTATAAGAAGATAAGAAAACAAGAATAAAAATTCATCCCATTATTTTACGGTAGTATAAAATAATATTAAGCATAGATAGGAAAATATAATGTAGATTACACGAGCCGGGAGAAATCAATGAAGATGAAACTCAAGAATTGGGTCATACTTAAATTAATTATCGAATAAGAGAAATTTAAATCATAAGATAGAAAAATATCTAATAACATGTACCTTGTTACCCAAGATCATTGGAATACCTTGTATCTTACTAGTTACTACTCGAGAGTCAAAATTCTAGAATAAATTTAGTTTCGATCGGAGTAGTATAGTAAGTTTCAATATTAGGACTTTGAGTATTAATTATGTTGCCTCTTTCCATCACCCTGGGTCCTAAGCAAAACTTTTACGTAATATTTTATTACTTCTAAACTTATATATAAAATATATTTATACATGTATTATTCGGTACGGCTCGGTATTTTTTTGGTTAATTTTTATAAAATAAAAAACATACCCAATTATTCGGTATGATTATAAACTTATATAAAAACCGTCGATTTTATTTAAAAAAAATCTAAAAATCGATTCGATACAGTTCGATTCGGTCGATTACGTCAATTTTTTAAAAAACCATTGAGACCCCTAGAAACCTCATCCGAAAGAATTTAAGTTGAATTGATGTTCTTCCGATGATTCATTTACATGAGTGATATATGAGAATATTCGAATATACAAACGGGAGAGGACTTAGTCCTAAGGGAATTGGGAGGATATCTAAACTCTATCTATAATAACTATATTCAAATAGTCAAAAGATTCACATTGTTACATAGGATTGCTATATATCCTAATTGTAACCATCTAGTTGTATATTTAGTGTATAATAAATGTTGTACATTGTTTATACAGTATTATATTGTCTATAATTTTTTAAAAGAAATATGGATGTGAGTTATTTTTATGGCATAATACATAAATAAACACTCAAACTTGGTCTCACCTGACAAGTAAGCACTTCAACTTTGAGTATTCACATCTAGACACCTTAACTTATCCTCACTGTGTCAGTTGAACACTCCAACTTATAAAATGATCATCTAAACACCTTCAAAATTATGTATCACATCAGTGTCTAGTGTCCACAAGACACCATGCAAACGAGTTTGAGTGTTTAGTTGACAGTTGTGATCAAATTGAGGTGTCTAAATGTGCACTCTCAATATTGGAACACTTACTTTCAAACTTAAGTCAAGTATGAGTATCTATTTATGTATTATGTCTAATTTCATTGTGGACTTTATTGAGTTATTTTTTAGTGTAAAAAACCCCTTATTATTTGGTATTCTTACATATTTGTATAACTGAGGCATATAATTTACAACTAATGGCCCAAAATATTTGGTCACTAAATCGCATGTATATGTAATGTATCTATGTTTTATAAATAATATATAATAGTGTATATATGATGTATAACTATGTATAAGAGATTCATATATAACCATACATATTGTCATACAATATTTATACAATATATATGCAATGATCTATATTATATAAATAGTATATAACTATTTATAGATGATGTATAAATAATGTATCCATACTATTATACATAAAATCAAATAAAGAAGGAAAAAATGGTCATTAATTTTAATATTAATCTAATGAGATTAGATATTTATCAAAACAAATATAAAATAATTAAAATTTAAGAGTAGGAGAGAGAAAAATAAGAAGTGGAGGGATGATAAACCATCATCTTCAAATTAAAAGGTCAAATTTATATGCAGCTATGACAGAAAATTCCTTACCTAGCCCCATTATAATCAACTCTCCTATGATGATGGTAAAACTATAATTCTCTCTGTTGATCAGAATATCAGATTTTTGAATCTTATTGCTAATTTTTTCTCTCTTTCGACTGTGATATTTACTTTAAGTATCAGTTACTTAGTGAATATCTTGATGTTTTGATTGTAGTAACCAACGATGAAGATTTGGAGTATATTATGCTTGAATATAATAATATTTATTGGGGTTCTGCTAAACTAACAAGGATCCGACAGTTTTTTATTCCCGTTGAGTACTCCAGCGACAAGTACTTTCAGTTCTAGTGACTCTAAAATCAAGAGTCTGTGATTTGTTGATGTTTTGAATTCTGTTTAGTTGTAGAACTTGGAGGTGAATTAACCGATGGTTGTTTAGTTGAAGGTGAGAGAGCCGAAGAGCTAATTAGGGTAATAAATGAATAGTTGAACTATTTTGGATAAAAAATTATCAGCCAATGGTCAGTTTTTTCATTTTACTCTTATTATTGTGATTTGGCTCGAAATATTTATTTTGCATGTTGTTCATGCATGCAAAGTATTGCCTCATAAGTATGAAAAGAAATCATATTATGTGATTATGTGGATGCAATGCACATTCTTGTTACCTGTAGATTTCTTTTATCGAATGATAAATTTTCTTTTGATGTCTTTCTTTTTATGAATTTTGTAGTAATAACTTGTGTCATAGCCTTGTAATTGACCCAAGTGTGAATTATAGCATGAGAAAAAGATGATCAAGATTGAAAAGTTAGGTAGCAAATTAAAAGGTATCGAATTTTAGAAGATACACAACTATCTATTCTGGAAGAAGTTGTTGCAGGATGATTGTTTTTTGTTCGAATTACCAGGCAATGAATTTTATTAAATTGGCGTTAATGTGAAATGCTTTATTCAATGTCGTCTACTGAGAGATTAGGAGGAAATGAGATCGCTTGTCCTTTTATAATTTGAATAGAAGAAAATGACTTTTTTAGATTTCTTATATGTAAAAATGAAGATCTATTATAAAAAGGACATAAAACTATAAAAAAAAAATGTAAAAAGCTAAAAAAGCATTTTTCCCTTTTTAAAATTAATTTGATGAAACAATAATAAAAAAAAATATGTCAATAGGCATCTGACTCCAACAAGATATATTCTATGTATTGATTGTTTAATTTGAGAATGAGAGAAGGTGCACCCAGGAAAATATTTACCGCAAATCTGTTATTTACATTAAAATTATAGAGATTCAATGATATATATGTGATAAATTGATGAAAATTACATAATAATTAACGATGGATGGAGGTAGAGTCATTCTAATTTTTTTAATATTGTGATCAAAATCATCGATAAAATTAAAGGATGACATACTAAACTACTTTCCATCGGAGGGAGAGCCATTCTAATTAGACATGTGCTCCTGAATCTCCCCATACACTTTCTTTCTGTTGTTACACCTCTAAAAGAAACTATTGAACTGATTAAATCTTATATTGCTAGGTTCTTTTGGTTAGGCTTGGACAATGGAGGAAAGCATCATTGGGTGTCTTGGAAAATATGTCTTATCCTTATAGAGAAGGAGGAGCAAATTTCAGAAGGCTTATTGATACTTTTCAAGCTTTCAACATTAAGCAATGGTGAAATTTAAGAACTACCAACTCTCTACTGAGTGAATTCATAAAAGCAAAATACATCATCAATATTCACCCGTCATAGTCCAGAAAAATACCTAGACAATCTTCTTATTTTAAAGCATTAAGAGATATTAATGAAATAGTAGAAAGAAATATAATTTGGGAGATTGATAAAGGGGATATCTCCTTTTGGTATGATAAATGGTCTTCTCTCGATCCTTTCTATCAATTGGTTTCACTTGGACTGCATATGGAAAACATCAAAGTTAGAGATGTTTTGAGAGATGGTCAATGGAATTGGAGTAGGATCCTGTAATGACCCTTCCGGTCATTTCCACGTATAAGTTTGAAGTCAAGCAAATCGACAAAAGATATCGTAAGACCTTTAACAAATTTTCTGAACTTTGGGTCAAATGTATCAGGGCTTTTCTCCCAATATATAAAGAGTTAGAAGTCCCCCGAAATACCAAATCGAAGATCTACGAGTCTAGTTTCCAACGCACAAAACCTCACGTCCAACCGATCTCGGAGTAAAGAGTTATGACTGTTTTACCGCGGACTGTCTGGCAGAAAACGGGTTACGAACCGGGTCGCGAATCGGGTCGGGTTAAACTCGATTTAAGCCTCGACTTCACGTTTTAAGACGCCATTTCAGTTCCGAAACAGTTATAAAAAATAAGGGAGGATCCCGAGAGAATTCTCGAGTATCAAAATCGTGCGTATTTGAAAATATTTTATTTAAAAGTCGAAGGTGGTAGGAAGTTATATTATATTATTATTACCTTTGCAAATATTTTATCGGAGATAATAAATTTAGTTATGTTAAAAATTATTATTATAATATAGTAGGTTTGTTTGAAATAATTTTCTATGAATTATGATATATTTAAAATATTATATTTATTTTACCACGAATTTATGCAATACCCGAATATATACATAATCGGGAAAAGAATTTATTATGGTGTGACACCAAGATTCCACGTGGAATCAAGGGATGCCACACCAAAGTGAATGCAGCCACTTGTCCATTAGGTGGCCATCACCTACTCATTTAAGCATTTAGCAAATTACAATTGAATGTAAATTGCTGCCAAACTTAAGGCAATTGTTGCCTAACTCACAATATACTTCTATATCTATTACTCTCTATTTCACTGAAAGCATTGGAACTTTTGGTTTCATTCATTACAAAGTGTAATGTTTGTTGACCACTCCTTATACATACATACGCATACAGTGAAGGGGTGGTGAAACCAATTCTATGTTGACGTTATATTTAATTTTTGAAGGGAATTAATTATCGACGTCAAGTTATTCAAGTCCGAGTCCGAGTTTGATTTCGTGTTGGGGATTTTTCGGAGAGGTTCAGGCTTGTCATCGGATGACAGGTAGGTTACGGTTTAATTTTCCTAGACTCCGCATATATAAAATAAAATTGTATTAATGGGCATCCTTGGGTTGGTTTATTAGGTTGGTACCACAGACCTCGACCGCTTTATTCATGTCCGCCTACTTTTGTTCCTCCGTTGCTTGAAGTATTTGCCGATATATTTTATTTACCCTTGTGGTCCTGTGAGGACTTGTTGACTCTGGAACATAGAAGGTGGGATTTTGGGAATGTCCGCGAGTCCCGGGCATAGAATTATCTTTCTAGGCTGGTTATGCTTGCTGAGTAGCTGTGGGCCTGTGCAGGGTCGATAGGTTGATTGTGAGCTGCGGGGCAGCTATTGTGTGTGATCATACCATTCCATGCATATAAAGAGGTTTTATCCATGTTTTACTGTGGTTTTGGCTTCGGGCCTACTGGCACTATTTTCTAAACCTTGCATGGCCCGGGGGGGTCCGTTTTTTATGGAAATGATTTGAAAAATGGTTGATTTCACTTGTGGAGATTTTTGGGCAAGAAAGTAAAATTATG